>JBBPBX010038073.1:0-30586 GCA_038048925.1 Garcialebias charrua
AGATCTCCAGACCGAAAGAAGCGATCAGCTCCTTCAAAACAAGCACAAACAAGCGACTCGCTCTTTCAAAAAAGGCCCAAAAAAAGCCCAGCTGGCAACCCATCCCATTGTGTAAAAAAAGGCCGTTTTAAACAGTATAAACATATTTATTATGGCATTACATATAACCAGCAAAATTATACATTAAAGAACGTATTCAGTCTAAAAAATAAAAATACATTTTGCATTTTTATACAGCTGGTTTGTCATGTGTACAAATTAAAAAATAAAATTAAAATTAAACTGCAAAGTCAACAAAACAACTTTCTTTATACTGATGCTCAATGAAGCAGGTAGAAAAAAAACAGCATACAGGCAGGAAAAAACTTTGATTTCTTAAAACTCTGTTTAAAAGTCTCCCATCTGTGGTCGGATCCAGTCTTGAAGAGCACGCTCCCAATCTTTATTATATTTTTTCCATATTTACCCCACTTAGAGCTCATATTAGCGTTGTCTTGTCTAGACAAAGAATAAAGAACAGAGACAAAGAATAAAGAACAATGTTGCATTCGCGTGTAGTCGGATGTCCCGTGAAGAAACACGGTTTTTAATTTTAAACTCACTTTGAAAGTAATTTTCATTAATTTATCATTTTGTTTGCTAAAAACTAACATAGTTGAATGATACAAGATATATATGTCACTATATGCAAAGTTCAAAAATGATGTCACAATACCTTTAAAATAACTTCAGGAGTTCGGCTCTGTCGCTTGCGCCAACTGCACCTGAACGTAACATCCGCCTTGACGTAACATACGTGGAAGGGGGGCGTGACAAACTACCTACCACTCGCATTACTGCTCGACTGAAAAACAAGCACAAATAAGCGACTCAATGTCCGCGAGAAGCCCAAAAAACCGCCACAGGCGGCTGATCAAATTTGAAAGCGACTCCAGGAAAAAACAGGCCCAATGCCGCTTGAAATAAGCGGACTTGGCAACTATGGATTTAAGTTTGACGATCATTTGTTCCAAAAGTACTAAAGGAAGAGTTCGTGGAAACGAGAGAGGATTGCATTTTCACAGTGTTGCCAGATAAGAGTCAAGGTTTTCCAGCCCAAAAGTCTGTTAAAAACCGCCCCATCACAGAAAAACCCGCCCCACGATTGCCAATACGTACAACTATATGTACAGTATACAGTATATATATATTTTGGGCCAATATGACAACAATTGCTTAACTTAAACATGTAATTAAAAGCCCTTAAAATAACTTGACCACTTGAAAATAATTTGTGGGCTACAGTAAGCAGGTTGTAGAATCTGCATCTTCGTTTTCCTACAAATTAACTAGTACAAACATGGTTGATTTCCAATAAAATAAAAAAAAGGTGGCAAATATCTACCAATTAATTGGTCTGTTTCTAACAACAAAGTTCATGCTCTCATCCAGGCACCAAATCCAATGATTCTCAGTCGGGTCATCAGAGTCGGAGAGAGTCAGAGAATCTTTATTGTAATTTGCACCACATGTGGAACATGTGATGAAACGAGATAATGTACACAGGGTCCCAGTTACATCCAACAATAAAATGTAAGAGAAGAACAGTAATAACATCTAAGATATGAACTAAGAAAAACATCCGCTAACAATACACTAAGCACTAATATCATAGAAAAACATCACTCCAAACAGCAGCACGGACATGAGTCTGTATGAGCAGATGGGCACGAATGAACACAGCAACATGAAACAGATCAGCAGCAACATGATGTGATATTTCACAGTGATTATCCTGGTTATTTATTCATGAGTCTAACAGCCTCAGGGTAGAAGCTGTTCCTCAGTCTAGTGGTTCTACACTTAATGCTCCTCAACCTCCGTCCTGAGGGGAGTGGGGCAAAGAGTGTGTGTGCTGGGTGAGTGGGGTCTTTCATGATGCAGGTGGCCTTCTTCCTGCATCTGGAGGTGTAGATGTCTGTGATGGTGGGGAGACTGACTCCAACAGACTTCTGTGCAGCCTTCACCACTCTCTGTAAAGCTTTTCTTTCTGCAGCTGTGCAGCCTCCATGCCACACGTTGATGCTGGAGCACAGGATGCTCTCCACTGCACACCTGTAGAAGGAGGTGAGGACTGAGCTTCTCAGACCAGCTCGTCTCAGCCGTCTGAGGAAGTAGAGTCTCTGATGACCTTTCTTGATCAGGCTGGTGGTGTTGTTGCTCCAGCTGAGGTTATCATTCATGTGTACACCCAAGTACTTGTAGCTGGAGACCACTTCCACTGCAGATCCTCTTATGTTTGTTGTTCCTTTTGAAGTCCACAATCATCTCCTTTGTCTTCTTCACACTTGCCGTGTTTCCATCTATTTTCAATTCGAATTTTGAGCGAATTTTTGAAAATTCGCAAAAATGTAAATAAAAATTAATGCGAATCAGAAGTGTTTCCATCAACTGGCTTGAAGCGAATCCACCAGGCCACGCAAAGCGGCATTACGTCAGACGTCAGCGTTACGCACGTCTACAGTAAACAGGAAGTAGCGGTTGAAAACAGGAACCGAACCACACATCTCGGCAAAATGGAGAGAATATTTCAGGAATGTGTTGCTATCGGGCAAGTTGTATTTATTCTGTCATGCCAACTAGTTTTAGCGATGTTACAGCGGAAACAGCTGATCAGTCACATGACGTGAATGTTCGCTACGTCAGAACTGAGTCGGCAAATCTGTTTCCATCTCTCGTTTTGCGCATCAGCTCTGTTTCGAAAAACCCAAAAACCACCTCAAGCGAGCGTATCAACTTTTTTGCGAATTAGAGGAAGTTAATTCGAATCGTGCCGTTTCCATTCACCTTTTCTGATGCGATACTTCAAAATGCGCATCAAGAAACCTTGATGGAAACACGGTTATTGATGTGAAGGTTGTCCTTGCACCAGCTCTCCAGGTGTTCCACCTCCTGCCTGTAGCTGGACTCATCATTGTTTGTGATGCATCCCACCACAGCTGTATCATCTGCAAACTTTACAATGTGACAGCCTGGATGGGTAGGTGTGCAGTCATATACAAAGTTATTCTCTTTGCACCAGCTCTCCAGGTGTTCCACCTCCTCCCTGTAGCTGGACTCATTGTTTGTGATGCATCCCACCACAGCTGTATCATCTGCAAACTTTACAATATGACAGCCTGGATGGGTAGCTGCACAATCATATGTGAGCAGAGTGAACAGGAGAGGGCTCAACACACATCCCTGAGGAGAGCCAGTGCTGAGGGTTATGGTGGAGGAGGAGAAGTTGTGGATCCTCACTGACTGTGGTCTGTTTGTTAAGAAGTCTAGGACCCAGTTACAAATGGAGGGGCTTAGTCCTAGTGTGAATAGTTTGTCCATCAGAGTTTGGGGGATCA
Source organism: Garcialebias charrua (assembly GCA_038048925.1). Lineage (NCBI taxonomy): Eukaryota > Metazoa > Chordata > Actinopteri > Cyprinodontiformes > Rivulidae > Garcialebias > Garcialebias charrua. Next base: position 3,378 of record JBBPBX010038073.1, read on the forward strand.
TGGTGTTGAAGGCAGATGTGAAGTCCACAAAGAGCATACGGACGTATGAGTCCTTCTGTTCCAGGTGGGTGAGAGCAGTGTGGACCACAGAGGAGATGGCATCCTCTGTTGATCGGTTCTCGCGGTACGCATACTGATGAGGGTCTTCATTGATGTCATCTGGACAGTTTCTTTTTAATAGAAACATTTCGCCCTCTATCTGGAGGGCTTCATCAGTCAGAGGAGTTCCAGCAAACGGTTTTTCCACCAAGCAGTAAACACCTTAAGTGGACCAACCAGTTTGCTGGAGGCCGTCCTGTCCCTCGTCGACTCCTTCCAGGCAGGCTGCCACAGCCAAAGTGGTTCAAGGCAACAAAGTTCATGCTCAATCATCCAGGTACCAAATCTGTGGTCTGTTTCTAGTTGTAGTAGAAGTACAGCCAAAGGTTATTTCCTGATAGTTTCATTTAAAGTCTTCAAGTGGTTCATGAGATTTTTTTGGTAACTGGCAAACAGACAGGTACAGTCGCGGGGAAAACATTATCACCCACCTTTGCATTTTTGGCAGTGAGCAATAATAAAGTTAGATACTTTTCATCATTGGTTTTGCTCATCCTTGTCATGCTTTGTTGTCTGCAATGGCAGGCACTTAATTTCTTGTTGTTGTTGTAGTATTTTTTTTACAGTCCTAGTTAACGTTTTAAAACTATCACATGTAAAATGTTATGAAGAAACAAGCTCATAAACCACCCCGATTAAAGGATTAAAGGCAGAACTGTTTCAGCTTGTAATCTGTATGAAGCTTTCCACAACCTGTAGAATACTGCAGACTTATAAAAAGGATGGTGTGAAATGTGAGACTAAAATAATCATAGGCAGACATTCCTTCTGTGGTGCGTTTGAGTGCCTAAGAGTAATTGTACTAAATCGGATTTTACTGGAGATCTCCTGGTTCAATTCGCTCAACTTTGTAGCCAATTTCTTATATTTTCCATTAAAATTGGGGTTTTACGATGGTTTATTATTTTTAATGCTTGTGTTATATCTCACTGTGTGCACACTGAACCTATTCTTTGTCCATCAGTGGGCCTAAAGGTGTGTGACTGTCTGAAGGTTGCTGATGCTGATTGATGTATGATTTCAGCAGGTTACACTAAAGCGTTGCCTGGCGTCCCAGACTGCATGCTTTTAAATGAGCCAGTTGTGTTTCAGCTGTGCGAGAAGGGAAAGCATTCTCCTGTCATGCTAATGGCTTTCTCACCATTCTCACATCAATTGAAATGACAAATTTCTTAAAAAAATAAAAAATCACAGTAAATTTTTGCAGGGTTCACTGAACACTACCACGGATGACTCATTAGTTGAAAGAGACTCAGCTGCCACGTCAGGGCTGCTGAGGATTGGTGGGGTGCACAGCCATAGCACTTTTAATACTTCATGTGTTGACCAAGTAGTACTAATGAGCACTCCGCGAGACCTCTCAGGCTGTTGGTGCTCATTCTGCATCTATTTCTTTCTCGGCAAAACTTTTGTCTCGCCATTTAACGGCTCAAATATTGGCCCCAACGGCTTTGTTGGAGTATGGGGTGAAAAAAGTATCTCCTTTGAGGCTCCTGCATTGTATTAGAAATACATTTTATTATAGTCACTGTCTAGCTGCTAAAATAAACATTATTGTTATTGAATTTGCGTAAGGGAATTGTAGCAAAGAGATATTCTGTAATAACCAAAAAACAACGCAACTGGGAAAACTACCGGTATATGATCTACCACTGTTGTTTTTAGTTCCCTGGTGGTTGCTATGCTCTCTGTGTGGCAGTGAAAGCTAGTTTAGTTTCATCTTTGGTCAGCAAACTGTTTTGGTAATAAAACTAGTTTAAAAAAAAATACTGTACAGGTAGTTCCCGACTTACGAGCGAGTTCCGTTCCTCCGAGTATCTCGTAAGACGAAAATCTTGTAAGTCCGCACAGACCTTTATATAACATAGGAGCCGACACTGAACACGTACATGTAGGTAATGAAGTTACCAAGCGCTTCGGCTATCCTAACACACCCTATAATAAAAAAAAAAAAACAGTACTTTACAGGTACAGTACAAAACAGATAAATAAAAATATAATTTCTTACTTTGAGCTGATCAAGCTTGTCTCGTCTGTTAGCACGTCCGAGCACGTCGGAGCTCCATACATTCTGCTGCTCTAACGCGGTCCAAACTGTTTAGAGGAAGGACTGTTAGCTTGTTAAGTCCATACATTTGAAGCCATAAAAGGAGTTTACTTTAATAAACTTACCGAAAGCCGTTTCTCCGCGGTGTTCGTTCATCCAAAACAAGCTGACCGCGTTAGCTGTTGTTAGCCACCGCCATTAGGCCTGCACTCATTAGCTCCGTGCTAACGAGTCCATCCATCCAAAAAAGGCTGTCGGAGCTGCTTCTCCACGTTAGCTGAATGTCCATCCAACATCTTAGGCTGCTAGGCGGACATCGAGGCGAGCTCCCGGCCGCCGGTTCGGTTTGGTTCTGGTGGGGTCTGCTTAGCATTTAGCCTAGCCTTAGCTTAGCCGATGAGCTAATGTTGTCGCGCGGCGCTTTTTGGGAGCGATCGCGGAGGATCGCGGCTGTTGCTCCAGACCAGACACATCCACAAAGTTCACAGAGTGTTTCCAGCTCATTTATCCGTATGAGGCAACCTCTGATCAGACGCACGGTCCTAAAAAGCCAGCAGCTCCCGCCGGCATGTCGGCTTGGTAGCTCCGCTCGTTGCATGTCAGGCGGCGGGGCAGTGGGAGCAATCGCTCCGCGATCGCGGCTACTTCTCCAGGTCAGACACATCCACAACGTTCACAGAGTGTTTCCAGCTAATTTATCCGTATGAGGCAACCTCTGATCGGATGCACGGTCCTCGAAAACCAGCTCCCGGGCACAGATGGCTCCTTTCGCCGGCATGTCGGCTTGGTGTCACCGCCCACTTAGGTCCGCTTGTTATATGTCAGGCGGGGGGAATTTGGGAGCGATCGCTAATACATAGGGGTGGGCGATATATCAATATTTTTAAAATATCGAGATTTTTTCTAAAGAGATACAAGACGAGAATATATCGTTTATATCGAGAATCCTGCTGCTGTCTGCTTTCTCCCACTCGCCTCCCTCTCCTTCACTGAACACAGACCCAGCCCCTCCTTCCTGCCTGCAGGAGGGCGGAGACTTTCAGCACAAGTAAACACGGCAGATATGAAGAGCGACGCTAGCTGCTGAGGGGGAAAAACAATGTTCTTTCTGAGCTAGTTTGGATTTAAATTGTCAGATGAGGGCAGAAAAAATATTTTTGTAGACGATGCTGAAAATAATCCAGACGAAAGGTCGGAACTACGAATCTTTTTCACCATTTAAACAGCGGAGTGGAGCATGAACCGTGAAACGGCAGAACCGAGTGTTTTTACAGCCTGCTGCTTCCTTAAAACAAACCACGGGTCTGAGCTCATTTAGCCGTGCGTGCACCCACAGAGCTTTATGAGAGGAGCAGAGAGAGGTGGAGACATTAATAAATCAGCAGTTTATCATATCGCTAAAGATACGGTCCTTAGCGGCTAACAAGATGGCTAACGCTTTAGCCGTCTTCTTCCACAGCTGAGACTGACCGTGTCTTTAGCGATATGATAAACTGCTGATTTAATAATGTCTCCGCCTCTCGGTTCACGTTTCTGAGTGGAGGCTCACATTACTGCAGTTCACAAACACACTGACTAAAGTGAAAGCACCTTTCTATCTTATCAAGACACTCAAAGCTCTTTAAAACACAATCTGTGTCCTCATTTACCCATTCATACAGCACTCTACTAGAACTGTACAAAGAATAATCAGTACTTTATCACATTCATACACTGATGGGACACACATCAGAGGCAATGAGGGGTTCAGTGTTGCCCACTGCCCAGGAACACTTCAGCATGTGACTGCTGGTGGAATTGAACTCCCAGCTCTCCCATTGGAGGAGACTGCTCTAGCCTCTCAGCCACAGCTGCCCTCAGCTGAAGAGGACTATTATTTAATAGGTGTAAATAAATGTCTAAAAAATAAAGTAATGTATGTAAATAGTTCATTTTTTAGACATTTATTTTGTAGAGTTACAGCTGTTTGTTAATAAATGTTGCTGTGTGACAACTGGGACAAAGCTTTGACTCAGAAATATATTTTTGTTATTCTTTTATGGAAAGAAAATTATATTGAGATATATATCGTATATCGCGATATATCACAACAATATCGAGATATGAATTTTTGTCCATATCACCCAGCCCTACTAATACAATACAGAGTACACTAAAAATTGAAATAAAACATAAAAATAACAATTATACTTAATTTTTAAAGCCATTTAAAACGACCACAGTTGCAACAAAGTGCTGTACACATGAAATTAAGAACACACAATGTTTTTTTTTAATGTTTTTTTTCTTCATATTTTTATTAATTATGATAATCTCGTAAATCCGGGACCTCGTAAGTAAGAGCGCTCGTAAGTCGGGGACTGGGGACTATCTGTATATGAACAGTACATATACTGTACATGTATCCAGGCAATTGTTTTTGACAAGTTCACAAAATGCTAGAAAATGCTAGAAAGACAGAAGATCATTTCTGGTTTCAAAGTACTGTACATGTATATCTCTGTTTTAAAATAGTTGTCGTTTCAAAGCTAATAACATTTCCCATGATTCTATTCCTGAGTTTTAAACTGTTCCTAATAAATCATCATAAGCTGTGCAACAATTACCCAGGTTACACTCTTTTTTCTTTTGATGCGAACTCTCATTCAGCTGTGTATGATGGCCAAAGAAAGGGAACCCATGTCAAGTTTTGCCCATGTTTACAGGTAGTCCCCGACTTACGAGCGAGTTCCGTTCCTCCGAGGCGCTCGTAAAGCGAAAATTCGTAACTTGGAACGGCCGCCACGTGTCTCGTAAGTCCGGAATTTCGCTCGTAAGTTGGAACGGTTTTGCTAGCGCGACTACAAACACTCGTTTTTCATCGAAAAACTGCTTACGAGTGCATAAAAATGATCGGAAACGTGTGTCCACATGTTTAGCTAACGAACTGTGGTGAAAAAACACAGAAAAACTCTGTATTTTTTGCGTTTTTTCCAAAAATTCGCCAGCTCGTAAGTCCGGAACCTCGTAGGTCAGAGCGCTCGTAAGTCGGGGACTACCTGTAAAAGGATCATGTGGCGTGGTGTAGTGGTAATGGCAGTCGACCCCTGATCGGAAGGTTGGAGGTTCGAATCCCGCATCCGCCCACCATGTGTCGTTGTGTCCCTGGGCAAGACACTTAACCCCGAGTTGCTCCCGGTAGGTCTGGATGGCGCCTTGCAAGGCAGGCTACCACTACCGGTGTATGAATGTCTGAATGAATGGGTGGATGGCTGGTATTGTAAAGCGCTTTGGGGCTCCTTAAAGGGGGCTGGAAGGCGCTATATAAATAAGCTCCATTTACCATTTACCATGTTGTATAGGAAAATGAAAATACAGTAACCCCTCTCACTTATCACGGAGGTTATGTTCCAGACACCCCAGCGATATGTGAAAATCTGCAAAGTAGGGACATATTTATTTTAGTACAGGTAGTCCTCGACTTACGATGGAGATCCGTTTCTACGCTGCGTCGTAACCCGAATTTTGATGTAAGTCGGAACATACGTAAATACTTCACCTTATACGTACAGTACTGTATTTTACCAAGCACTTAGCCTATCCTAACACATTACCCTACATACCGTATTTTCCGGCCTATAAGTCGCAGTTTTCTTTACTAATTTTCATGTCCTGCGACTTATGGGGCGAAGCGACATATTTATGGATTTTTTTCCCATATTGTTAGACCAATTTTTGGCTGAGATATGACAGTTTCCATTCATTCTGACGAAAAAAAATGGAGCAGTACCACTTTCAGCCGCTAGGGGCGCAGTACCACTTTCGGCCGCTAGGGTCCATCGACCGTTCCCAGCTCATGTGTCCGACAAAAGCCTTCTCTGGTCGGACTCACTCTGCTGCAGCACGGCCTCCTGCTCTCTGGAGGTCTGAACTACTGTTACCTTGTTAGCAAAATAGCTCATGAACCACACAACAGATTTTGATTAAACTTATAGAAAGTAATCACTGGATGGACATTTACAACCCATTAGCTGTAAGAGATGTTTGAGCGAAAATTCGATTTATTTATAATTTATTTTCGCAGCGTGCGCGACCGTTTGGAAGACGTCAAAGCGAAACAATTTAAATCCAGCTGATTTGACCATTACATGAATTTATTAAGGAAAGGTTAAGCTCAGAAACACTTTTGCTATAATGTCAGCCCACAAATATATATTTGTAGTTGTTTATATTGTTAATTTTTAAAGAAAATGCAGCGGTCCCACCCGTGCGGGTGCACAAAGCGAAACAAATTTTTAAATCCAGCTGATTTGACAATTACGTTCATTTATTAAGGAAAAGTTAAGCTCAGAAACACTTTTACTATAATGCCAGCCAACAAATATATTTTTTCAGTTGTTTATATTGTTAAATCTTCCAGAAATGAAGCGTATCCGCTTGCTGTGCGTGCACGCCTCGCAGCACGCGAAATAGCAAACAATTTTTTAAAATTCAGCTTATTTGACCATTACGTGCATTTATTAAGGAAAAGTTGAGCTCAGACACATCTTTGCTATAATTTTCAGCAAACAAATAATTGTTTAATTTTAACCATGTTAATCTTGTTAAAGTCCTTCCGTGCAAGCGCCTGTGGCCACCATTTGCATCAGGGCAAAACACCAGCCCACATTTCGGGTTGTTAGCGGTGATTATCTATATGCAGCAGGGCGGTGACACGTAACATATGCAATGCGTCAGCGGTGACGCATAATAGATGCGACTTATGGGGCGAAGCGACATATTTATGGATTTTTCCAATGTATTGGACATATTGGACTAAAGCGACTTATGGGGCGGAGTGACTTACAGGCCAGAAAATACGGTAATTATCAAAAAACACATACATTTCAGAGCCATAATGAAGGGAAAAAAAGAGTTAGTTTCCTACTGGGATGCTGTGGTGAAGCCATCCGTCCCTTCTCCGTATTCTCTATTGCGTTTACGACGTAAAACCGGAAACTGCGTAACTCGGGATTTTCAAAATAAAATTTCAAAATAATTTTTACATTTTTGTAAATTATTATTATTTTTTAAATGGGAGATGCGTCGTAACCGTGAAACGTCATAACTCGAGACCGTCGTAAGTCGAGGACTACCTCTATTTATATGTATTATAAAGCTTTATAAACCCTTCCCACACTCTTGCAATGTTCTTACCAATGTTCTAAACTCTAAACGCTTTAAAAGAGCACAGCGAAAGAGAGCAGACAGACCGATGTTACCGTTACTGAACCAATCAGCGATGCCTGGGACGGACTGGCCATTGGGAGCACTGGGACATTTCCCGGTGGCCCATCCCGCTCATTGATCACCAAGGAGGACTAAAGACTTTGTTCGGGTCGAGCTAGATTTTTTTAACCCTTGTGCGATCTTAACATTCTGTTTACTCCCCTTGTCCTACGGGTCAAAAATGACCCGCACTACCAAAGACCCAAAATAAAGCAGCTTTATTGAACTTTAAATCCAAAATCCATTTTCCACGATGAAACAACCTATTTATCAATGCATCTCAATTATTTATTTTTTTATATTTTTTTTATCATGTATTTTTGTTACACAATACAAAAAGACAATCACCAGTTAACAGTATTACACTTTTTTTTAACCACAAACCAACTGTCAAAACAGTTTTCTTTTACACAGTAAAGGTTTATTATGGCTATTATATAAATGTAAAGTAATTATTTCTGAATTATTTATATTGAAAGGGAAAAAACAGTCAACAATCTGGAACTTTTTTGTCACGTTTATTTTTTAAATATTTTTTAGGAAGTGAATTATAAAAATACTTCTCTCATAACACAACAAAAAAACAAAATGTTGCTTGATTTTGTGAACAATTTTCAACTTCTACTATATTTATCACATGTAGGACAGTATGTGAGCCCCTTCTTGTTTGCTCTGGTGATGGACCGACTAACAGATGAGGTCAGGCAGGAATCCCCATGGACTATGATGTTTGCAGATGACATTGTGATATGTGGTGAGAACAGGGAACAGGTGGAAGAGAACTTGGAGAGGTGGAGGTATTCACTTGAAAGAAGAGGAATGAAAGTCAGCCGTAGTAAGACAGAGTACATGTGTGTGAATGAGAGGGAGGCCAGTGGAACAGTGAGGCTACAAGGAGCAGAGGTCACAAAGGTGCAGGACTTCAAGTACTTGGGGTCCACTGTCCAGGAAAATGGGGAATGTGGTAAAGAGGTGAAGAAGAGAGTCCAGGCAGGATGGAGTGGATGGAGAAAAGTTTCAGGAGTGATTTGTGACAAAAAGGTGTCAGCAAAGGTCAAAGGAAAAGTTTACAAGACAGTGGTGAGACCAGCTATGTTGTATGGTCTGGAGACAGAGACATGGACAAAAAGACAGGAGAAAGAACTGGAAGTGGCAGAAATGAAGATGCTGAGGTTCTCCTTAGGAGTGACAAGGATGGATAAGATCAGGAATGAGATCATCAGAGGTACAGCACATGTTGAACAACTGGGAGATAAAGTTAGGGAGGCCAGACTGAGATGGTTTGGACATGTCCAGAGGAGGGACAGTGGGTATATTGGTAGAAGGATGTTAGAAATGCAGCTGCCAGGAAAAAGACACAGAGGAAGGCCAAAGAGGAGATATATGGATGCAGTTAGAGAGGACATGAAGGTAGTTGGAGTGAGGACAGAGGATGCAGAGGACAGAGTGAGGTGGAGGAGGATGACTCGCTGTGGCGACCCCTGAAAAGGGAAAAGCCGAAAGAAGAAGAAGAAGAAGGACAGTATGTGTGAACGTGAGAATGGGCTTTGCAGATGTGTTTCTCACATGTGCAGCACACAGCTTTTGTCTTGCAGTCCTTCTTTCAGGGGCAGAACTGGCACCTTTTTCTTTTGACTGACCCAGCTGCAGCCTTTATTATTTCTTAGTTTGTTTTTTTGTTTTGCTTGGCAGCTTGTGTGATGTGAGGGGTTAGCTGCAGATCAAGAGTGCAGGTGCAGGTCAAATGCAAGTTCTAGTCTCTTTGATTTGCTGGTGAAGATTCTCAGTCGTCCAGGACATGATGAAATCAAAAAAGGCGTTCAATACAGGATCAACTGGACTTTATTTGTTGCAGAAAACGTTTCGACTTCTGTCCAGAAGTCAATTGAAAAATACTTCTGGACAGAAGTCGAAACGTTTTCTGCAACAAATAAAGTCCCATTGATCCTGTATTGAACGCCTTTTTTGAGTGTCTTTGTGTGTGTGTGTGTGTGTGTGTGTGTGTGTGTGTGTGTGTGTGTGTGTGTGTGTGTGTGTGTGTGTGTGTGTGTGTGTGTGTGTGTGTGTTAGAGAGAGTTTGTGTGTGGCCTTTGAACTTTTTTCTGGTGTTTAAATGCCTTTATAATTCACGGGTCAAAAATGACCCATAGGACGATCTTTGGACCCTAGTGGTGTACAGCCCACATGGAAACCTAGACAAAAACAAAGTATCACTTTTTGTAATGATGGGGTCACTTTAGGAAAAGTCATAAAATTTCAAGTTGGAAAAATATAGTTTAAGGTATTTTTCTATAGCTAAACATGGTAGCGGGTCACTTTTGACCCGCAGGACAACACAAGGGTTAAACAAACAATCCATGCCCTTCACTCTGGTATCCGCCTCACTGAAGCTCCCACAGCAGCGATGAGGAAAGATGGATCCCACCCTGCCCCATCCTTTCTCTTTCTGAGACTGTCTGTCGCAGCAGAGCAGAGACACACAACAGATTGCGCACCTGCCTGTGGTGTCTCTGCTCTGCTGCAACAGACAGCCTCAGAAAGACGAAGAAGGGGCCCCTTCAGCGATTACTGAGCGGGCCAGGCCACCGGGAAATGTCCTGGTGTTCCCGATGGCCAGTCCGCCCCTCAGCACAATGCTCTAGTTGGTCGCCTTCCATAAATCAGCCAATCTTGTCGTGTACAATCTTAGTGGAACACCTGTGAAACAGTGAGTCTGCAAACGTCGAACCACGAACTAGCTGGGGGGGACTATATACAAAAATCCATGACTAGGCTCCTATCCTTGCATTAGGGCCAAATTTTCAAGTAAAAATTTTATTATTACCAACAAATTTGAGTGTTTTCATCCATAATCTACAGTTCTGTTGTGGAGGTAACCGGCCAAGGAGGGAAACGTGACGTCCTTCTCCCCAGCATTATAAATATTCATTTCAGGATCTTGGTTCACTCGCAGATGGTTTTTGCCCACAATCCTGCGTTCAGTTTAATAAATAAGTAATAATAATAATAATAATGAATTCCATTTATAATGCACTTTTCATTAATAAAAATCTCAAAGTGCTACAAATTGTAATAAAGCAAAGATCAAAATAAAACAAGTGATAAAATCAAATAAAATCAATAATAATATCGACTAAGATCAAGATAAAATCATGTGGATGCAGATTAGGCTTGCTTAAAAAATAAATAAAATAAAACAAGTAAAATCAATAAAATCAAGTAAAATCAATAATGATATCAGCTAAGATCAAAGATAAAATCATGTGGAGGCAGAATAGGCTTGCTTAAAAAGAAAGGTCTTTATGCTGCTTTTAAAGTCAACCAGTGACTGTGGAGCTCTCAGGTCATCAGGGAGGGAGTTCCACAGGCGGGGGGCAGCCACACAGAATGCTCGGTCTCCCATGGTCCTCAATTTGGTCCGAGGAATATAAAGGAAATTACTGTTCTGTGATCGTAGAGACCGGGTGGATGAATATGGTGCAAGAATGTCCTTTAGATAGTCAGGTGAAGTGCCGTGCAAGCATTGATGGGTAATGAGAGCAGTTTTGTATTGAATTCTGTAGGTGACAGGAAGCCAATGGAGGTTATGGAGAATGGGTGTAATATGTTCAAATTTACGAACTCTCAACAGAATCCTAGCTGCACTGTTTTGAATGTATTGAAGTTTCTGAAGGTTTTTGCCAGGGATACCAATAAACAGGGAGTTGCAGTAGTCGAGCCTGGAGGAGACAAAGGCATGGACGAGTTTCTCAGCATCAGGAAAAGTCAGAGATGGGCGAAGTCTGGAGATGTTTCGAAGATGGAAGAAGCAGGTTTTAAACAGATGCTTAATGTGATTTTCAAATGTAAGATGAGAGTCCATTTTTATTCCAAGATTTGTAACAGAGGTGGAGAGGGGGATGTCTTGACCAGAGAAGGAGATTGTTGTTAAAGTTGATGTTTGTAGTAGCACTTCAGTTGCATCCACTAAGTGCTTCTGTCAAAGCGAGGGCATATGATTCTCCATTAAAGGCATAATAACCCACCTTATTCAACTTTATAGTACACCTCACCTAACTTTTATCACTTCTTCTTTTTGCCTTTTAACCATTTATGAGATGTAGTTTATTGTACATGTTTTACTACATTTAATAACTTTACACAAGAATAGGAACATAAATAATCTGTTAAAAAGTTTGCCATTGGTATGACAGCTTGTGGGAAATGTTCTTGACCAAAGCACAATTACTGGTACAGGTAGTTTGTTGGGATGTGAACACTGTAGATTGATTTTGAGAACGTAGGTAGATAGTAACTTAAATATTCCAAATCCTGACTGAGTTACTTGCTCTTTTTTTTCTATTCCTTTTGAGAACAACTGTTACTTTGAGGCGAATGCCTGACTTTTGTATTTCAAACATCTTCAATACCATTGTCATTTTCAAAGTGCAGCCCATCTGCTCAGGTGTATTTTAGCCAGTCCAACCAAAACTCGTAAAAGCTTTTTAGGAGGAACTCATGACTTAAAACAGTTTTTATTTAAGTCTCCTGTTGAAATCATGACAGCCGATCTGGGCCAATCATATGTCAAAGCCATGTTCGTTGAACATCATATCTCCCCTGACCTTGAGCTAATTTCATTACCCATTTTTCTTTTCGTGACACGTGTCAAACAGCTCAGCATAAATTAAGGAGATCTGGGTTTTTTGAAGTCTAGTTATTCTTGTGGCTTTTCCAAAGTGATTCACCATGGCCCAGGGGAGAGTTGTTTAGCCATCTCCATCTTCTGTGATGAATTAACCGGAAATGCCTTTTGATGCAAACTTCAAGTGTTGTCTCATTAATTCTGTTTCATTGGGATGTTGCTGTTTCTTAAGGGAGACTTCAGAGGCTTGCGGTTCTAGAAAGCAAACCAGGGAACACTAAGCAAAAAGATTTAACTGAATCTACACATCACTTTTGAGACTTTGGCACATATTGCCCATGAGAGCATGAGCTTTCATGTAAACCGTCTTACTCTCACTCATTCCTTTCCTTTCGAGCTTTAAAAGAACCTATTATAATAACATTTTCAGAACATGAAACGCTGAATTTAAAAGACAGCTCAGGTGCAGCTCAATTGCTTCTTTCTATACCACAGTTTTAGGTTTGCCCCTAGAGGAAATGCTGCTTCCTGAGTGTAAGAGCACTGGCTGGCAGCTTATCCAAAAGGACAGTTGGTCACACACTTAGCTTTAAATTATAGCTGCTGTGTGCCTATGATTCACATTTTTAATCTGGTGTGTGGTGGACTGATGACCAGCGACCTGACAACTTCAGAGGACTCTTGTTCGGCGCAGGTTAGCGCCATTTAAAACGCGGGGTAGAAAACACAGACGCACTCCTCTCTTAATTCAAGCCGAAAGTACGGTAATTTGTTTAGCCCCCTGCCCTGCATTTGAGACAATCATCTCCCACCCACAAGTAGTACCGGTAGTCTTACAAATATACCTGCAGTTAAAAGGCAGTCGGTTACTACATAAAATCTAACCATGTTTAAAAAAATGCCCTGTTTTTATTTTATCCTGCTTTAAAACCCTGATGCTTTATTTTCAATGTTAAAAAAATAAAGACGTCATTTTGATGAAACCTTTAACTTGCTTTTCTTTCACTGCATTTCAAATAAAACTCACCTTGAGTTAGAATAAATATGAAAGCTTTGTTTTCTTAACAAAGCTAAAGGGACACAACCTGATTCAGCTGTTTTATTAGAGTGTAATAAAACAATTAACAGGCAGAGGATGAAGAGCTGTGGTTGTGCGTTCTTGTGCTTGGTGGCATTTCTGAAGTATGCAAAAAGTTGCATGTTAGGTTTTTATAGTCTCACACGTCCTTCCTCTTGGTTGTGATGCCCATTGTTTGTGTCACTGTGATGCTAAGAGATGTTGCTGCTCGTGGGAAGGGTGCATCTCTTTTGAACTATAGTCTGAATGCTAAGCTAACACATTTAGCTCCATCTTTATAAGTTTCTGCCTTGCAATCTTGGATTATTTTTTTTCATCCGCTTGCACCACTTGCAACTTTAACTCACTGAGTTTGTTCTTACTGAGATGTCCCTGTTAAGAAATATCTGTTAAAAAACTTCCTGTCCCTCCAAAATAACATTTTTAAACTTAAAATAGGTGCTATAACCTCAACATTACGCCATGAGATCTTCATAAAGTTTGTGATAAATATAGCCTATTTTGTATTGCTGCAGCTTGCATGTAGCCACATTGATTACTGGAAAGAAAAGAAAATTTCCTTTTCCATTTTCTATGAGCTATTTATTCAGGATGACATGGTGAATCTATTCTTACAAGAGAGATATTAAGTTAGCCAAATACAGTATTATTAGTATTAGAGGCGGGTACTCATGCAGGTCTAACAAATGTAGCACAATTTTCAGCACAACAAACTGTTTAAAGCAGTCTTAACAAACCCTAATCTAGTTGCCGCTTTATGATTTAGTATTGTTGCCTAATTCATGTTTATCCTAAAAAAATGACTGTCCACACATTTGGGACTTGCGGTAAACCAAAACTTACCTCCCCAGTTTCCGCAGCTGAAAAACCTTGTACTGTATTGAAACAGAGGCTTAGGATACAGGAATTGAAGCCGCTGCTAATTCTGCTACCTCGCAATCTTATTTCTTAATTTTACCAGCCCAAAGGATCAATATTGAGGAAGATGGACGTATTCTAATAGTAAAGCTGAACAACTCACCCGTTTCTAGTTTATAACCCTTTCAAAATGAACTACGTACAATATCAGAAATGGATGCTAGGACTGTATTTATTTTTCTTGGGGGTGTGGCATGTGTATGATGTGTTAATAAAAACACTAACTAAGAAACATCTTTATCTTCTGCAGAGATATTTTGAAGCCTAATGAATTAGTTTTTTAATCATGCATATTAGGAGCTCTTCAGTAGCTTGCAGATTTTTGTCACTGTAAATTGACCTCAGATAGGGGTGTCCCTTTTTATTTTTTTAGATTTAATACAAGCACTTCAGTTTGGGTACTTGCCCATACCTATTACCAATACCAGTGTTTCCCCTACCATTATACAAGCAGGGCGCCCCGCCCTATCAACAGAACCGAGTACCTTGCCTACCAACCCAAACCAACCTCCACCCCCACATGGTTGACTACTGCCGGCACTGACGTAGTGCTAAGCTAGCGGTGTGAAATACAGACGCACTAGCTAAAAAGCTTGGCAGTAGGGGTGCACCGATTGCAGTTTTCTGGCTGATTACCGATCACCGATCTCTAAAAAGTCTGACCTGCTGATTCCGATTTTGGCCGAAATCGATTTTGTTTTATAAGCGACACTGTCAGGTGTTATAAGGTCACAATGCACTGTCAATTTTCCAATCTCATTTTATTGAAAAACATACCCTTGAACAATATCCTAGAAACAATGCAAACTTGTTTTAACTGGGCATGAGGTAGCACTCTAAAATCAAAAAAAAGTTCAGACAATTGTTAAAGGGGACCACATATTCAAAATTCACTTTTTAAAGTTTTTTTTACTCAACTTTGGGTATGTACTTCATAAAAAAAACAGTCCTAGTGGCAAAAAAATGCACCCAGTGGTTTATTTACTCTAGTAAATTTATTTTACTGTGATAAGATACGTTTCGTTTTAAAATACTCTCGCATGTTACGTCACAAGCGAGAGAGGACAACCCACCCCAACCTGAGTCCAGCCCCTCACCTAGCAACCCCTGGTTAGGCTCAACCCACTTCTGTATTAAACACATGACTGTTGTTTTTCATGATTTCATCTCATCTTTTGTTTATATGTTCTTAATTTCATGTGTACAGCACTTTGTTGCAGCTGTGTTTTTTAAATGGCTTTATAAATAAAGTATAATTGTTATTTTTATGTTTTAGTTCAATTTTTAGTGTATTTGCGATCGCTCCCAACGCGCAGCCGGCAAAAATTAAACGAGCGGACCCCCGGCGTAGGGACCGGCGGCAACGGGACCCTCTTCTGGCGCGATGGAGCGGAGCTTCAACTGTACAGCCTCGCTGCTGCCTCGCAGCAGCCTCGCAGCAGCGAGGACCTTCTCCTTACGGATTAATTTACGGGAGACACTTGGTGAACTTTGTGTTGTCTTGACTGGAACAGCGATAACTCCCAAAATCGCCGCGTGCAACGAGCGGAGCTGGCGAACACCGGAAGAGGAACAAGCTAACATTAGCATCGGATTCGGGTGGTCTAATGCTAAAAGGAGCAGCAAATTGCGGCGCGCTCAGACGGGTTTCGGTAAGTTATCTTAAGCTGACACTAACAGTAAGTCAAATGAGTAATAAAAAAAGAGCTAATTTTAAAACAACAACACATTACAGATACTGGCTGTACAGAGGGCGTAAACAGATCTTTGAAGGGCGTGGACTTCAGAACTTGTATCAGAAACCGGTCGTTCAAAACGAAAGTTAAAAATGGCAGAATTAAAAAGGGTATAATTAATTATCTAAGAATTATTTTGTGTATTAAAATGAATTAATATTGTCAAGATAGCACACAGACATAACATAAAAATTTTAAATACTTACATGTGGTCCCCTTTAAAACTACAAAAAAAAAAAAAAATAGTAAAATCGTTTTTTCATTTAAGTATCGTCCGATTTCCGATTTCCCAAAAGTAAGGAAATCGGGGCAGATAACCCTTTAAAAAAATTTAAGAACAGCAAACAGCGGTCTTAACATCACCTGTGTTTGTTGTAAAATATCTCTATAAACAAAATATATGTCTATATAAATACAAGTTATAACTCTATAAACAACATTTTTATCTCAGTCTCTTGTGAAGTGGAAGAGGAAATTATATCACTAAGCATAAAAGTGGTATCTCTCTAACCCCAAAAATACACTACATGCGGTCAGGCTCCGCCCCGCTCCGCAGGTCGCAGCTGAGCGAGTCCAATTTCCACTTCCTCCGCTCCGCTCAGGTCCGCCTGGATGCACCGCTCCGACACGCATGCACGGGAATTGCGAGATCGCGCGATAAATCAAGTGATAAATAAGTCAGAACAAAACAATTCATTCGGTGGAAGAAGGAGAACAACAGTAGAGACTGCTGCCTTGATCTTCTCTCGTAAATGAGCGACAGGACATGGTTTGAGCAACAGGAAGTGATGTATTACATTTCAGAATAAAATACTTTATTTATTTATTTATTTCTTGTATTGCGTTTGTAGGCGTAGTCATAAATGATAGTTTGACAGCATTTTTGTACAAATAAATCCGTATAGAGCTAGGATTAGTCCGCCCGTGGTGATTTTATTTTGTAAATACGGAAGTTGTGCTCGTTCCTTTTCCTGTTGGTGCGACGTAATCTTCAAAAGTTGACTCCGGCACAGCTCCGGCGTCCGGCAGAAATAGAAAAATTTCTAATTTTGACGGACTGCCGTCCGCTCGCCGCTGCTCGCCGCCGCCGTGCGGAGACAGTGTACATTCTCTCATTGATTATAATGGGTGCGTATTTGCTGCGGAGGTCGGACCGGAGCGGGGCGGAGCCGGAACGCATGTAGTGTATTTTTGGCGTAAAGTATTGAGGTGTTTTTATGAGTACCGGCTACAAGTAATTGAAGCTGGTATTTGGACACCACTATTTTTATATACTAATGCAAACAAACACCGATAACAAATATTAGATCCTTGTTGAGTCTATTATGTAGGAGGCATCATAAATTCATCTTGTATCATTGATATCGTAAAATAACATTTTCCACTCATGAAATAATCCCAGTACCGGTAATATTGTGAATGGTTTGTTTCAATTCAACCCTTCTTTAAACCCTGTCAAGCCAATAGTTCAGATATCAGATGATTCATACCAACTGTATGGATATAATATTAATATATATATATATTTGGCAACTAAATACAGCAAACCCCCGAGTTAAGAACGAGTTCCGGACCTAAGGACCGTTCGCAGCTCGATTCTGCCATAGCTAGGGGGTGAAAATAACGTCTTGTTTGTAGGTCCTGATTTGTTCGTACGTCGTGGAAATAACGCTAACGGAGCGCCGCACACAAATTTATCGGCATGAGACTGAACAAGCTGACATACTGGGCCATAAACATGCACAGAACTTTATTTACAAACACTTATCTAACACATTACACCACACATTCATCCATAAACACACACAGTAACTGTACAGCAACGTTAAACATTGCTATTCAGCACAGCACATTCAATACTGTACTGTAAAATTATTACAGAATAAAATAATTAATTAAAACAGTACAGAATAAATAAAAATATAATTTCTTACTTTGAGATGGTCAAAGCCGACATCTTAGGTTGCCATGCGTTGATGTTGTCGGCCGAGCAGCGCGGCGAACCATGGCAGCTGCTGAGGCCTGTGTTAGCTTCTGCTAGCTGCCTGTTAGCCAAGCCATGAGCTGGTGTTCGCGTGGCAGTCCGGCGCGATGGATCGGTGATCGATCCTCGGCTGCTGCTCCAGACTGAGACGTCCACAGAGCTCGTTTCCAGCTAGTAATTAGTTAGTGGGGCGGCCGTGGTGTAGTGGTAATGGCAGTCGACCCCTGATCGGAAGGTTGGAGGTTCGAATCCCGCATCCGCCCACCATTTGTCGTTGTGTCCCTGGGCAAGACACTTAACCCAGAGTTGCTCCCGGTAGGTCTGGATGGCGCCTTGCAAGGCAGGCTACCACTACCGGTGTATGAATGTCTGAATGAATGGGTGGATGGCTGGTATTGTAAAGCGCTTTCGGGCTCCTCACAGGGGGCTGGAAAGCGCTATATAAATAAGCTCCATTTACCATTTACCAGTAATTAATCCATATGAGGCAAAGCCGGCTGCCGAAAATGGCTGCCGCAGACGGTCCGGTGTTCTGCTTTAACTTGTGACTGTGTAAACTGGAGACCTTCTTGTAGCATTTCCTGTTATGACCGGAAGTTGAACAAATATTGCGCAATTATGACAAAAATGATCAGAAATGATCATTTTTATCATAATTATTATTTATAAAGCCTTTAAAACAACCACAGCTGCAACAAAGTGCTGTACACATGAAATTAAGAACATTTAAACACAATTTTTTTTTTTTTTTTTTATAATTTCATATTTTTATTAAATATGATACGTTCGTAGGTCCGGGTTGCCGTAGGTCGATGGAGTCGTAGGTAGGGGGTTAGCTGTACTAAGATTTAAATTAGATGATTATTAAGTTTTCACTTTTAAGGTTTCCATTAGATGCTGTTCCTTAATCCTTGTCAAAACCTCAGACACCATTCTCATCTTTTCTCTTTTGAGGTCATTATTACATCGCTGTTATTAATTCTGAAAGAGAATTATATATTAACTGTGGGCTGTGTTGCTTGCTGAGCCCGTTCTAATAGTACAGCTCCCAATGGCTTGCCGTGAGATGGTGGCTAAGACAAAAATGACAGCTGGCCTATTTAATCAGTGCATAGCTAAGTGGCTCCACTCCATTCCTTCTTGGCTCAATGCAGAGACAAAGCAAAGGCCCCTTTTACATCTTGCTTCAACCGTCGATGTCTATGGGGAGTTTCAGAAAAAAGTCAGTATTGTTCAAGTTAATGTTAAATTCATGCAACTGGGAGTGTCATTTGACTTTAGTAATTACTGTGCCGATCAATCAGATATTGGATTCTACAACCCTACATGCTTTTCTTTTTTTATATGACACAACATGGAGATGCGTCAGTAGACTAAATGAACGTGCTAAAAACAGACTGTCATGAATCTGAAGTGAGTCGGCGTCCTGTTGAATCAGCACCTATAAGTGAATCAGCACCTATAATCCTTTTTGCAGCTTTTTGGTCATAGTTTTGGTCATTTCGGTTTACACAACTACTCCCGGAGACAGGTGGATCTCACAAATTTAAATATCACACTTCTGCATGTTTGTTGTGAAAAATGTCTCTCACAGAACCCAAAATGTAAAAACCTAGAGTATTCTATCTCACCAAGCACTGCCTCAGGGTGAATAAATGTGACAACGCTGTGATATGAAACCAAAACAAAAAAGATCCAAAAATACCTCTTTTGAAATATTTGTATGATTGATTGTCTTGATGATGTTGGCAAATACTGTAGGACTTGTCGTCATAGGTTAAGTTGACACAAATAGATCTGAGAACCTTTATGGTATGTGACAGAGGCAGTGAAACTTATAGTTCCTGTTCCTCTTTCTCGGTTACGGTGATCTCCGCATCGATTGTGGACGTTCCGAGCATCTTGAGCTTTGGTCTGAAAAGAATCCTGCTGTGCCGCTTTGAATCGCTTGACAGATGAGTAACGGTGTGCAACAAAGATTACTGTTTTAGACATGCTCTTACACATTTACATTCAGTTAGTTGGATTTTATATGCGAGAACCTTCAGTAAGGCTGCACTTTTACCTTCTCCAGTTGCTATTTTAAACGCATTGTGGGATATACCGTATTCTCCGGCCCATAAGTCGCACCTTTTTGCCTACCGTATTCGTCGGCGTATAAGTCGCACCGGAGTATAAGTCGCACCAACCTAATTATGCCCAATTAAATGGAAAAATCAACGTATAAGTCGCACCGGCCTATAAGTCGCACCGGCCTATAGGTCGCACCGGCCTATAGGTCGCACCTCACGTGAACTGGTGTTTTGCCCAAAATGGACTGGCTGCCAAATTGTTTGGAAGGACTTTTGACAAGATTATCACATAAAAACTACAGTATTTTGTTTGATGTGTCTTAGTTGAACTTTTCATTAATAAATGAACATTATTTTGGACTGGCTGCCAAATTGTTTGGAAGGACTTTTGACAAGATTATCACATAAAAACTACAGTATTTTGTTTGATGTGTCTTAGTTGAACTTTTCATTAATAAATGAACATTATTTTGGACTGGCTGCCAAATTGTTTGGAAGGACTTTTGACAAGATTATCACATAAAAACTACAGTATTTTGTTTGATGTGTCTTAGTTGAACTTTTCATTAATAAATGAACATAATTTTTGTATATTTTGTGTCTTTCATCATTTATCTTTAAAGATAAACACATAAAAATATATTTTTATTAGCTGACATTACAGTAAAAAACGTGTCTCAGTTTAAAATGATGACAGAAACAGATACTGTATTTATTTTATGGTTTTTATTTATTTATTCAAAACCATTGAAGTCTTCATCTTCTGTGTCACTGCACCATTTTTGGACCAGGCAGATGTCAACAGTGTAGGTACTGTAAAGGGTTTCTTAGCGCCCATAGCGGCCGAAACTGGTACTGCACCATTTTTGGAGTTTTTGACCAAAGTCAAATTATGACCAAAATATTGGAAAAATCGACGTATAAGTCGCACCGGCCTATAAGTCGCAGGGCTTAGAAATGTAGGCAAAAAGGTGCGACTTATACGCCGGAGAATACGGTACATTTCCAAGCCCTGCGACTTATAGGCCGATGCGACTTATATTTGGATTTTTCTTTTTTTTTCACATTGGTAAAAAAATGGTCACTTAATTTAACGGTTTTTAACCGTCAAAGTGCATTTATCAAGAAAAGTTAAACTGAGACACACTTTTACTGTAATGTCAGCTAACAAAAATATATTTTTTATGTGTTTATCTTTAAAGATCAAAGAGATGCAGGTCTGTTTGCTGCACTGCAGGTCTGTTGTTGCTGCGCGTGCTAGTTTTGTGCCGTGAGGTGCGACTTATAGGCCGGTGCGACTTATACGTGGATTTTTCCACTTCATTGGACATAATTGGACTGGTGCGACTGGTGCGACTTATACTCCGGTGCGACTTATAGGCCGGAGAATACGGTTGTTGTCTCAATCAGAAATCAGTAGAACATGAGCATAAATTTGCTTTCATGAAACAAAATACAAGTTAGGCAAAGTTTATTTTTCATGACAGGGTTATGAGGATCACAAAAACAAAAACAATATATATATATATATATATATATACAGTACTATATATAATGCCTACTCTTAAACCAAATGCCTTTGTCGTTTTTATTGTAGATAAAAATCTGGTTTAAATAAAAGTAAACTGCCTTATTTTGCGTGGTTCTAATTGCGTAATGTGAAGTTTGTAAAATTCACTATTGGATTTACTACCTTCAAAAAGCAATCTTTAATCAGATCATCTGCCTTCTTGGCATTTTTTTGTTAAAGTCCGTCAAGGAAATTAAAAGTTCTGTTTGTTAACAGAGTTACATTTTCTTTTTCTAAAATGTAACTATTCTTATTAATCTGGATCAGCGCTTGTATAAAGTTTTTTATTGGTAATTCCACCTCATTGAACATGTATGGAGCCAAACAACTATTTGTGTCTTTTATTTTCAATCTGAGTCATTTTTTTAAATTTTTTTAATTAAAGGTCTATTAAAAACAACAGCTACTGTCAATATTGAAATAACATTCAGAGTTGGGTAAAATTAGATCATTTTCACAGACTCTGTAAAACAAGCTCATGAATTAAACGTCTAGTCAACATTTTTTTCTTTGGGATTGGAATTGAAAATACAAAGATCTATAAAAAACTAAACTTTTTATTTGTCAACTCACTTATACAGCCTATTTGTTGTTTTTAAGAATTGCATAGCATTATTGCTAGGTTTAAATCTGTAACCCTTTAACTTTAAAGGTGCAGTCTGCAGTTTCTGTAGTGCAGTCTACGTTTTCTAAAAATATATTTTAACATATTTCTTCACTCTGTCACTATCTCCTGACAGACTGATGTTAGACAAAGTAATCTCTGAAAAAAACTATAGTCCCCTTGCTTCTCCAGGTGGTAAATAAGCATTTCTAAAAAGCCACAGTGACCCGCCGTTAACCAGCCAATAAAAACAGAGTTTTTAACCAGCCAATAAAAACAGAGCTTCTCACTTCTCACGCTCCTAACCCACGCCCCCCCCCCTGTCCCAGCCCCGCGGCCGCGCAGGTTCTCGTTCAAAGTATTGCAAAGCGATGCAAAACTGTTTTGTATGTGACACAAATGTATTAAATTCCCCTTCTTCATCTCTGATCTGGACTTTTCTTTTGTTTTTTTGCCAAAAGCAGAGCCATATATGGCTCTGAGTGGGGAGGGACCAGAATGCTTTCCCTGTTGAAAAATTTCCTAAGTGCTGCGTTCTACAAAAACTGCAGAGTGCACCTTTAAAGTACTTGGATATGTCTAACAAGTCAGTTCCTCTGGATGGATTCTTTTTTGAAATAATTAGTCTTTTATCCAAAATACCCTCATTCTGAGGAGCTGCAATAAATTCAGTCTTATAAATAGCACTTTCTCATAGTGGATCAACCAGTTTGCTGATGACAGCCAAAACTACTTGTTCACATGTAAAAGTAGAACCATCAGCCTAACGACTGATCGTTGGTGCCAGTGGCTGTTTGGTTTCCCTGATACAGTATAAGACTGATCACAGCCCTTCTGACACTGAACAGCATATACAATATTACTCTGTGCCAGGGACTGGATCTTTGGGATGAACCAGTCTTTGCCGTAATGCATTTTGGGGTTTGAAAGCCACTGGGATGTCATGTTTGGAAAACAAACATCTGAGTTTCTCTGAAACTCCTGCAACATATGGAATGACCACTGGTCTGGGTCTGGATTCCTCTTTTTCACCTGAGGCTGGCTAGAGTCTGGTTTGTGTTTCTTCTCTGCTTTCAGGAAGGCCCAGTTAGGATATCCACATTGCTCCATGGCCTGTCTTTTGTGGGATTTCTGATTCTTCCTACCTCACGAGTTAGATGGGACACTGTCTGCTCTGTGGTACAGAGTCCTGATGACTCCTAAATTGTGCTCCAGCTGGCGATGGGAGTCAAACTGGGGCGGCAGTTATTTGTGTGTTTAATGTTAACAAACACAAGCTGTTTTTTCCCCACAGTTTAAAAAATCCTGCATAATATTCACTAGGTTGCTACAGATATATATAGAGTTGCAATTCAAAGTTTAAATCCTTTTTCAGGAAAAAATTATCACTTTCAAAAACAACCATTACAATCTCATCTACCGGTAACTAGTCATTACAATAGTGATCACAATTTTCAAACATTTTTTTCCAGAGAAAATACCATTGTCAATTTCTTTGCCATCATAACACACACAGCACTCCATTTGTAGTGTGACAGATAAAGTTCCTACTTTCAGGACCAGATATTGCTATCAATTTTTAAATTTCGGTTCAGTTTTATTTAAAGTTTTTCAAGTGTTATAAATGAAACAATGTTGGAAAATAAATATTGTTACCTGTGTTGTGTGTTTGAGACTTTAAGCTAATAGTTAATTTGTGGAACCTACCATCATAATTATGACAAGTAAACTTACAAAAACAAAAGGAATACCTTCAGAAATAAACAAACAAACAAAAATACAACCAACTGAAAATTCACAAATGAAATTACGTAATACGTATACGAATGGAAAACAAACTAGAGGAATGTGGAGATTTTAAGAAAGGGAAACTCCTGTGTTTACACATTTGTGTTTAACTTTATCCTAGCTTCACTGAGAATTAACTTTGAGTTATTTTACTTTGTATTGCTGTTGGAAAAGAAAATGGCTTTTACAGCTCAATAAGAACAGGGATACCCCAAAAGCCTGGTGTGAATGGGTAAAATAAAGACGTAGGGACAGGTATGGTGAAATGAGAATCAATGTAAACATCTTCAAAACATCCAGCTGACCTTGTTAGCTGACTTTATTCTATCAGAATGTTGGGCTGTGCCAGGCTGCCTGTACATGAGCTCACATTTTATGACCTGTCTCTTTATAATGCAGAAATTATGGGTCTTAAGGAGTCGGACTTACTCTTCGGGAAAAGGCATTTCCGAAATACTTCAGAAGGCATATTCTAGCTGTAAGCTGTTGGCAGGTGGGAATGAGGATGTACTGTATATATAACTTAAAGATTAATGCCCAAGGCATAAACAAACAAGCTGTTACTAGAAACCCATAAGCTAAAGTAAATTCTCCACTCAACATGTTTATTTGCTTGTGTAAACTTCATCAACTGGATTTTTTTTATTGCGCAGGATTGGATTAGAATTCTTTAATCCAATGTTAAAGGTACTATCTGCGATTTCTGCAAAGCCCTGAAACTTAGAAAAATTTTGAACAGAGACCGTTCTCCCTCCTCCCCCTTGCACTCTGGGTGACCTGAAACTCCGCCTCCTTAGCTCCTCCTCCACAGCTTGGCTGTCTCGTGAACGCGCATGCATCTAAACACAGTTGTAATGGCGTCGGCGCAGTCAAAACACCGGTAAGGATAGACTACTCTCAAATCTTTGCGTATTTGTAATAAAGTATCGTAAATTATGTATAACCCTTTCAATAAGTTATGTGTAGCTCTTACTTTGTGTTACATTTTATCTGTGTTATGCAGTTTTGAAACATTGTCGATGGGCTTCCGATGAGGATTTTACACCCAGAGGTGTACTTCTACGTCCGAAGAAGAGGAACCCAGGAACACAGGATGTTCTCATAGTCACCATGTTTTCATGCAAACATTAAAATGATGATTGGATGAACAGTACTGTTGCTTTGTCTTATTCTTCATGAACATGCAGTGAAATAATTTTCTATTTGAAAGAACACAGCGACAAAATCTTTTTTATTTATTTATTTTGACAATAAATACACAAAAAACCTAAATAAATATGTGACAAGGATCATCAAACCGTTACATAACGCAGACTTAAATAACCATAAATAAAGCACTGAGCATCCACCCTGATGTTAAATACTCTGTTGTGTACTTAGTTTGATTTAAATAACTTTTTAATAAAACTGGACAGAAATTAAACAAAACTTAATTAACTCCAAATTCTTCCAAACCTGCAGCCTTCAGGGCAACAGAACAGCAAGCAGGGCCCAGGTGACTGATCTGGTCTTCACTTAGTGGGTCAGGTCAGTAAATATGTGCAGCTTCTCCAGATTGTCAGCTTGTCCAAACATCTAAAGTCCATAGAGAACCACCTGATCTCCACTCTTTCATTTGTGTATATATATAATATATATATAGTTATAAATATAGGTATCTATATAAATAAATAACTATATTTATAACTACTGTATATATACTATATATATACTGTATATCTATATATCTATATATATATTATATCTATATATATATATATATATATATATATATATATATATCTATATATATATATATCTATATATCTATCTATCTATCTATCTATCTATCTATCTATCTATCTATCTATCTATCTATCTATCTATCTATCTATCTATCTATCTATCTATCTATCTATCTATCTATCTATCTATCTATCTATCTATCTATCTATCTATCTATCTATCTATCTATCTATCTATCTATCTATCTATCTATCTATCTATCTATCTATCTATCTATCTATCTATCTATCTATCTATCTATCTATCTATCTATCTATCTATCTATCTATCTATCTATCTATCTATCTATCTATCTATCTATCTATCTATCTATCTATCTATCTATCTATCTATCTATCTATCTATCTATCTATCTATCTATCTATCTATCTATCTATCTATCTATCTATCTATCTATCTATCTATCTATCTATCTATCTATCTATCTATCTATCTATCTATCTATCTATCTATCTATCTATCTATCTATCTATCTATCTATCTATCTATCTATCTATCTATCTATCTATCTATCTATCTATCTATCTATCTATCTATCTATCTATCTATCTATCTATCTATCTATCTATCTATCTATCTATCTATCTATCTATCTATCTATCTATCTATCTATCTATCTATCTATCTATCTATCTATCTATCTATCTATCTATCTATCTATCTATCTATCTATCTATCTATCTATCTATCTATCTATCTATCTATCTATCTATCTATCTATCTATCTATCTATCTATCTATCTATCTATCTATCTATCTATCTATCTATCTATCTATCTACAGGGAACCCCCGTGTTACGAACGAGATCGGGACCTAAGAACGGTTCGCAGCTCGATCCGTTCGTAGGTAGGGGGTGAAAATTATATTAAAAAAAAAATTATTCATTCATTCATTCATTCAACCTTTATTTATCATGCTAACGGAGCGCGCGCACACATTTAAGCATGTAAAGTAGTGTACTGTAATGTTAAACATTGCTATTCACATTTACAGAATAAATAAAAATATATTTTCTTACTTTGAGATGGTCAAAGCCGACATCTTAGGTTGCCATGCGTTGATTGTTTTCGGGCCGAGCAGCGCGGGGGCCGGCAAGCCACCGCAGCTGCTCCAGGCCTGTGTTAGCTAGCTGGCTAGCTTCTGCTAGCCAAGCCATGAGCTAGTGTTGGAGCGGCGGCGCGATCAATCTGCAGCTTCTGCTGCTCCAGCCGCTGCTCCAGCCTGAGACGTCCACAGAGCTATTCCAGCTAGTAATTAATCCACATGATGCGATCCTGGTCACCAGTGTTCAAAAGGCCGGCTCCCGTGTTAGCTCCAGTGTTAGCTCTGGAGCTAGCCAGGCCGGAGGTGTAGCCAGGCCGGCCGGAGGTGTTCGCACGGCGGCCTGGCACGATCGGCGATAAATCCGCTGCCTGAGACATCCACAAAGTTCACAGAGACGTTTCCAGCTAGTAATTAATCCATATGAAGCCATCCTGGTCACCAGTCTTCGTCCAGCTCTCGGCAGCTAACCTAAGATGGCGTCCGGTCCGGTGTTCTACATTAATTTGTGACCGGAGACCCCAGTGACTGAACCTTAAATAGCGTCCGGTGTTCTACATTAATTTGTGACCGTGTAAACTGAAGACCTACTTCCTGTTTCCCAAAATTGCTCAA
>JBBPBX010038075.1:0-22304 GCA_038048925.1 Garcialebias charrua
TATATATATATATATATATATATATATATATATATATATATATATATATATATACAACATCTCCTTTCTACATTTGTCACAACACATGTGAATCTGCCAGTCAGCCAAAATGTTGCAGAAGGTGTAGCCAAGACATTTGTGCTCAGTAAGTCATGATACCTTAGTATTATTTATTGATTTAATTGCTTGTGGTATGAAAGAAAATTTTGTTCTGTTTCTTGAGAATAAAGGAAGGCCGTACCTTCGCCCTGAAGGAAGCAGCTCAAATGAAATTATATGTTGTAATGTACATATATTTATATATATATATATATATATATATATATATATATATATATATATATATATATATATATATATATATATATATATATATATATATATATATATATATACAACATCTCCTTTCTACATTTGTCACAACACATGTGAATCTGCCAGTCAGCCAAAATGTTGCAGAAGGTGCAGCCATTAGCCAATTACATTGGAATGTTTGCCATTCATTCGCAAACAATGGACCCAAGCCCACAAGGCATTTTCAAACTGTTAAGAACACCCATCATCCCCCTTCATTTACATTCAGAAGCCTGCATGCAGCCTGATCAGTATCTCAAGGGATGAGCCAATTGGCTACATCTGGTAAATATTGTACTAATTAAAAAATCCTGGTAGTTCCAGTGCTAAAGGACATTCTTGCACCATATTCATCCACCCGGTCTCTACGATCACAGAACAGTAATTTACTTCATATTCCTCGGACCAAATTGAGGACCATGGGAGACCGAGCATTCTGTGTGGCTGCCCCCCGCCTGTGGAACTCCCTCCCTGACGACCTGAGAGCTCCACAGTCACTGGTTGACTTTAAAAGCAGCATAAAGACCTTTCTTTTTAAGCAAGCCTATTCTGCCTCCACATGATTTTATCTTTGATCTTAGCTGATATCATTATTGATTTTACTTGATTTTATCACTTGTTTTATTTTATTTATTTTTTAAGCAAGCCTAATCTGCATCCACATGATTTTATCTTTGATCTTAGTCGATATTATTATTGATTTTATTTGATTTTATCACTTGTTTTATTTTGATCTTTGCTTTGTTACACTTTGTAGCACTTTGAGATTTTTATTAATGAAAATTGCATTATAAATGGAATTCATTATTATTATTATTAGTTATCCTGTGCACATTTAAACTTTCCTGTTTATTTCAAATAGTGAAAAGTTTAGAGTAACGAATACAGAGCATCTTTTATTTTGATTTTCACTGAAAATCCAGATAAAAGATGGCAGGCACAGGGGGTGAGACCCCTGATACCACTGATACGGGGCAACCTGTGCCAACTGAAGGATACGACCCGACCAAAGCAGATTGGATCGAACCCACTAAACAGTAGACGTCCAGGGGACGTCGAGGTGACGTCAATATAGAGCCCGTTGGTCGAAGACCAATTCTAGACGTCGCCCCGACGTGCAAACTAGGTCTTTTTTTGACGTCTAAATATGACTGCATTTGTACGTCGTATGAACGTCAGTTTTGGAGGTGATCTGGACCATGTTCACAGAGTTAAACTTTTAGGACTATAAAAGTGCAGTTAGACAATTGATTTATTAAGAATGTTGTTTTTTAATAACATTTTAATGCATTTCCTCAATTTTTTTTTCTTTTTTTACAAATTAGACTTGTCCGTCGTTTGAGAGTCCAATTCTAGACGTCGCACCGACGTGCAAACAAGGTCTAATTAGGACGTCTAACCATGACCGCATTTGTACGTCGTATGAACGTCAGTTTTGGACATTATCTGGACCCGGTTCACAGAGTTAAACTTTTAGGACTATAAATTTGCAGTTAGACAATTGATTTATTAAGATTGTTGTTTTTTAATTACATTTTAAAAAAGGGTGTAAACTAAATAAATAAAGGTTGAATGAATTTTAATGCATTTCCTCAATTCTTTTTTTCTTTTTTACAAATGTATATTATTTATTTGAAGAATATAATTATTGTTGTTGTTTGTTGTTGTTTGTTGTTATTCATTCATTCAACCTTTAGGCAGGTTATCTCATTCGATCGACTCATGAAACCTTTTTATTTTTTTTATTTTTTTTTATTAATTTACTACAGATACATTTACAATCAAAAGAATGTGAACAAAAAGAACAAGGACAAGGAACACAGAGGAAAAAAAAACTATGCCAGGGGGTGCCAGATTTCTACAATGAGTGCATAAAAGATAAAATTATACATTAAATATACTCAAGGAGCTACAACATTCAAACGTGTTTATAGCTTTCTTGTTGTTACTCTTAGAAATGGTGCATAAATATAATTCTATGTTATGTACATAAATATAATTCTATTTCTTTAATTAAGCCTGGAAAAAAAGGCGAAGATGATGAAAATTTACATTTATGAATATGGTATTTGCCAAATATTATAATTAAATTAATTGCCAGTTTTTTTTAAACATTAATATTCTTTTCGTGAAAGCCAAAAATAATGTGTTCATATCTTAACGAAAATTTTGAATCAATATTACTGATGATAAAATTATTACAATGCTTCCAAAATGTCTTAATGATACAACAATTCCAGAATAAATGACTGATTGTTTCGGGGTGCTCTTTGCAAAATTTACAGTTGGGGTCAATTGTTTTGATATATTTCTTCATGAATTGATTAGTAGGATATATTCTGTGTAACAGTTTAAAGGAGACATCTTTCATTTTGTTGTTTATCATCAGTTTCTGATGAATGTCCACACATTTTTCCATTGTGAGTCAGGGACAAAGTTTCTCCAGTAGAAGACAGATGAGGGGATAGAAAAAATATCCTGCTGGAACAGGGCACGGATAATTCTGTTGTTCCTACATGTTGAAGAAAAACAAGCTTTACCAACAGTGGACTCATGAAACCTCATTTATTCCACGATGTCGAGGTCACACATTCATTTCAGTAGGTGGCAGTACTTGTGTTTTTTGCTTTCTTCCATTAAAAAACAAGAAGAAGAACTTCGGAACTCGAGCGTTATGATTGGATTGGCGGAGGTATCACGTGATCATTCCAACCAGTCAACGCCTCTCTTGTTGAACCGCGCTGGCTTGAATCTCAACCGTTGTTGTTTACAGTATATTCTGTCTGTGCTGCGGTGATCACGGAGCTCAACTGTGTTCTGTTCATTTGTCACGGAACTCCTGCCCTAAACTTGCTGCAATCCATTCAGAAGTTGAAGGTAATTGGTTCTGTTTTATAGCTTTGTTCTCTTGAATTCTGTGGTCACGACGTACATGTAGCTAACAGCTAAGCTACATTGTGCTAAGGTAAGCTAACTTGTGTCTACAACTGCGGCAGACGATGTAAAG
Source organism: Garcialebias charrua (assembly GCA_038048925.1). Lineage (NCBI taxonomy): Eukaryota > Metazoa > Chordata > Actinopteri > Cyprinodontiformes > Rivulidae > Garcialebias > Garcialebias charrua. Next base: position 3,362 of record JBBPBX010038075.1, read on the forward strand.
GAAAATCGAACAGTACAGTTTAGAAAATAAGTTATTCTATCCAAGTAAGCCGTATGCTACGAGCAGTGGTGGAGAAAATACTCAAACACTGTACTTAAGTACAAATAAACAGACAAAAATATACTCTAGTAAAAGTAGAAGTACCATATTAATATTTTTACTTAAGTAAAAGTAAATAAGTACTTGCTTTTAAAAATACTTAAAGTATTAAAGTAAAAGTAATTGCTGAATGTATTACCTAATGCAATGGCCTACAATACCATTAAGTGTGTGTACTGTATGTAAATTTTCTGCATTACATAAATAGTGTTGAGTCATTTTAATGAACAATGCTGCAGATAATACAGTACTGTACATGTTTTTATTGTGTTTGCTCTGTGACACAGTTCACACTTGTACTTGTGATTCTGTGCATCAGAATTTCTGACATGCAGCAGAGTAAAATGTCATTAAGCAAAATAAGAATAATAAGGATGATTTTACCTTTGAAAGTTTTTATTTAACACAAAATAAAACCAATGTGTCATTTTAATTGCAGTAAACACACAGAAGTAAAAGTTTTCTGTTTAAAAAAAGGAGAATTAGACACATCATGCACTGAACATTTCAACTCCAGTTTGTCATCAACTCTAGTTAAAATGCTGTCTAGTCAACCTTGTAATGGATCAACAATGAACAATATTTTAACTTCCTGACACCATTTTCAAAACTTGGACCAGAGTGTCGAGACATTTAGAGACATCTCTTGTCTCCTAACACCCCATGAACTGACACATTTTAATATTGCAGCAAGAATTTCTTGTTTCTTGACAAATTGAAAAAACTGCAACGTGAAAGTAGCTTGTAACTCAACACATTATAAAAATGTAGTGTAGTAGAAAGTACAGATACTTCATGTAAAATGTAGTGAAGTAAAAGTACCCACATTTAATTCTACTTAAGTAAAGTACAGATACATGAAAAATGTACTTAAGTACAGTAACAAAGTACTTGTACTTAGTTACATCCCACCACTGGCTACGAGGTTTTGTTTTGTTTCTTTGTTTTGCTTTGAGACTATCGAGGCCTGCACGCGTCTCCATTAACACGCATGTGCTGAGCGGCCAGCGGTACAGCTTTGGGCAGCATTTTTGTGAATTTTAGACTGTTGGAAAACTGTATTCGCTACAGTGCTTACTTCCTCCGCGTGTTACAACGCCATCGCGTTCCTGAATGACTATATGCCGTGTCTTTTTTTTCTTCCTTTTGTGTGTGTACACTGGGCGGGGGTCAGCTGGAAGGTGAAACGTTTCAGCATTAAAAAATAGAAGGGAAAAAACTGTCCAGATGACCTGAATTCAGACCAAAGCTTTTCAGTTGCAAATGAATGAGTAAATATGAAATTAAAAAAAAGCTTTAAAATGTCTCCTTCTATCTAATTTTACTTTGACTAGGCAAAATGAGATAAGTACTGTACTGTAAACTACATTCTGACTAATATCTCTGTGAACATGTCGCTCCAGTTGTGTTTATAAACAACTGTTTTTTTCTTTATCTATCTATCTATCTATATATATATATATATATAAATTTGTGGAGCGTTGGTCATTGGACATTTCACAGCTAATGCACCTTTTTGCTTCATCTTAATTATTTTGCATCGCTGAATAATCTTTTGTTTTTGTCCTCAGCAAGTGCAGCGCCTCAACCCAAGGACCTGTCAACGCCCAGTGAGTACCGGTATACATTACACTTTAAACCATTGTTTATTTTATCAGGCCTTGCAAAATAAAATTTATTTTATTATTTTTTTCATGGAAAACCGATGCCACTTCCAGATCAGAAATTGGAAGATGGGCATTCCCATTGCCTCAGGATGGTAAGTATTGAACAGTTAGCAGTGAGACACTTGGAAAAAAATGATCAACCACAGCCACCTTGCTGTTGGAGAGATTGTAATCAAGACATGTGTGTTTTTGTTTTATTTTTCCCCCCAGTGTTTCAGCGTATTCAACTTCTTTGACCTCGGCGATCGCCTACACCGTATACATCCCACCTCTTCAGCTGTGCCAAAAAGGATAGAGACCATGGAGGATTTTGTGAGAGAGGAGCACCTCGTGACTCCAAATTTGCTACCCTGGTAGGTTTTACAAGTCTGGAGGAAAGCCGAGCATAACGCAGTACAGTACTGTACAACCAAACACTTGGAAGTGTCACTGAACTGTATCATGGATTTATTCCAACAGGTTCTGCAGATTTCCAGAATTGGAGGAAGCACACCAAGGACTTTGTCTACAAATTTCTTGATAGGTATGTATCAACACACGCTCACCCACCCACTAACCATCTGAACTAAATATTTTACTTGCAAGTTCAGTATTTAGTTTTGTAAACTAAATATTTAGCTATCAAATTAAATATTTAATTTAGAACGATGTGAACATGGTTAAAATATGACTGGAAAAAAATGTTTTCTCTAAACTAAAATATTGCTGTTGATTTTTGTAACTTTGCTAATGGCACCCAATAGATATGAAAATGTTTGGCAACTTGAGTGCGTTTTGCAGCAATTTTTTAGCTGATGTGCTCAAATTTGGCAGCACGACGTCTCAGTGGTTAGCAGCACTATTGTCTCACATCAAGAAGGTCCTGGGTTCAATCCCCGGTTGGACCTGGAGTGTTTCTGTATGGAGTTTGCATGTTCTTCTCGTGCTTGCGTGGGTTTTATCCGAGTACTCCGGTTTCCTGCAACAGATCCAAAACATGCATGTTCTGCCTTCAGGTCCAGGCCTCCCTTGAAAAAGAGATCTGTGATCTCTATGGGATTTGCCTGCTTAAATAAAGGTTAATAAATAAAAATGTGTGTTAGTGTGTTAACTAGTGTTCTAAGTGATTGGCAAAAACTCAAAGCCACCTATCAACATTTGCTGGGATGGATGTTTTTATTTATTTATTAATCAGGGAGATCCCAGCAAGACACTGCATTTTCCAGATTGCCTTTGCATATTGCTAATTACTTTTTGTTTTTGTTTGTTTTTTTGCAAATGCAGATGGAATCATGAATGGAGATTCTGCAGCAACAGGATTTTATAAGGACTCATGCTGCAGAGCATTTAAAACATGCAAAGGAGGACATGGGCTCACACTGGACAATTAACACAACTGGTAGAGCTGCTGCCTCTCAGCGAGCAGGTCCCCGGTTCAAATCCCGGTCCGGGGACCTTTCTGGGTGAAGTTTGCATGTTCTCTCCGTGCATGCGTGGGTTTTCTCCGGGGGCTCCAGTTTCCTCCAACAGTCCAAAAACATGCATGTTAGACTGATGGGGACTCTATGACCTTGGGTGTGAGTGAGACAGGTCCCTCTTGTAAATGAGTCCCCGTGGCTCAACGAGGCTAGCCTGTATAAATAAAGGTTAAACCATTGGTTAAACCATTGACAATCTGATTAACCCTGACTTTACTGCCTCTCCAAATACTCCAACTAACTCTCTCTGTGAGCAGTTTGCAAATCACTTCAGAGGTAAGATCGAGTCAATTAGAGCTAACATTTTATCTGAACAAAATACTGGTATTAAATCTACTGAATGTTTGGTTTTACCTGAGAAAGTACTGGACAAGTTTGACGTGGTTGATGCAGAGATGCTCGGCAGAGTTTTCTCACAAGTCAAACCAACCACCTGCCTCTTGGACCCAATTCCCTCATCACTTTTTCATTCATGTTATAAATTCTTTGAGAATGAAATTTTAAACATTGTAAATTGTTCTCTTCAGATGGGTGTCTTCCCCATTGCCTTTAAAAAGGCTGTGGTGAAGCCCCTTCTGAAGAAGAGTAATCTAGATCCTAGTGTTTTTAATAATTATAGACCTGTATCCAACTTACCATTTTTAAGTAAAATCTTAGAAAAGATTGTTTTTATTAAATTAAATATTTTTTTAAATGATGCCGGTATTTTAGAAAAGTATCAATCTGGTTTTAGGACGAAACACAGTACAGAAACAGCCCTATTAAAAATTGTGAATGATTTAAGGTGTAATCTGGATTCACACAAGCTCTCAGTCCTTGTTCTATTGGATCTGAGCGCAGCCTTTGATACAGTAGATCATCAAATTCTTTTAAATAGATTACAACACCTGGTCGGTCTTTCTGGTACTGTTCTTCTGTGGTTCAGCTCCTATCTCACAGATAGAACATTTATGGTAAGTATGGATACATGCTCCTCACAGATCCATGAAGCTAACTATGGTGTACCCCAAGGCTCTATTTTAGGCCCCCTACTTTTTAATTTGTACATGCTGCCGCTTGGTGAAGTCATCAGGAGCCATGGGATAAGTTTCCATAGTTATGCTGATGACACACAGCTATACATCTCATTATCTCATGATGACCCCCAGCCAATCACTGCACTTTTTAATTGCATTACAGACATAAAGTCCTGGATGGCACAGAACTTTCTCCAGCTAAACCAGGACAAAACTGAAGTTTTAATCATTGGACCTGAGGTTCAAAAAGAAAATGCATTTCAGAAATTACAATCTCTGTCTTTACAACCTTCTAAAAAAGTAAGAAGCCTGGGAGTTATTTTTGACTCTGAGCTTACTTTTATTCCTCATATTAAACAAATAGTCAAAACAGGATTTTATCATCTAAAAAATATAGCCAGAGTCCGCCCTCTTCTTTCTCTGACCAATACTGAGACTTTGATGCATGCTTTTATTTCTAGTCGTTTAGACTACTGTAATTCACTGCTTTCTGGTCTCCCTAAGAAAAATTTGTCCAGCCTTCAGCTGTTACAAAACTCTGCTGCTCGTGTGCTAACCAAGACCAGAAGGCAGGCTCATATTACACCCGTTTTAAAATCATTGCATTGGCTCCCTGTGCGCCTCAGGATTGATTTTAAGATTCTTTTAGTGGTTTTTAAATGTCTCAATGGTCTCGCACCATCTTATCTTGCAGAGCTGCTATTGCCCTATGAACCCCCGCGGACATTAAAGGTACAGTATGCAGTTTCTGTAGAACTCCAGCACTTAGAAATATTTTCAACAGGCAAAGCATTCTGATCCCGCTCTGCCCCCTTGTGGTCTGTTAAATTTCAAATTCAAGCTCTGTTTTTATTGGCTGATTCAAATTCAAGCTCTGTTTTTATTGGCTGGTTACAAACTCTGTTTTTATTGGCTGGAAAATGGTGGGTCACCTTTTCTTTTTAGAAATGCTTATTTACCACCTGGAGAAGCAAGGGGACAATATTTTTTTTTTTTTTTTTCAGAGATTACCTGGCTAACATCAGTCTGTCAGGAGGTAGTGACAGAGTGAAGAAATATGTTCATAAAAAAAGCTACATACTGCAGCCCTCAGGTTCTCCGGCAGACTATTCCACAGACGGGGCCCATAGAACTGGAAAGAAGCCTCACCATAAGTGTGAGTTCTGACTTTTGGAACTGTTAGTAGTCCAGTACCAGAGGACCTTAAAGCTGCAGTATGTAGCTTTTTTTATGAACATATTTCTTCACTCTGTCACTACCTCCTGACAGACTGATGTTAGCCAGGTAATCTCTGAAAAAAAAAAAAAAAAAATATTGTCCCCTTGCTTCTCCAGGTGGTAAATAAGCATTTCTAAAAAGAAAAGGTGACCCACCATTTTCCAGCCAATAAAAACAGAGTTTGTAACCAGCCAATAAAAACAGAGCTTGAATTTGAATCAGCCAATAAAAACAGAGCTTGAATTTGAAATTTAACAGACCACAAGGGGGCAGAGCGGGATCAGAATGCTTTGCCTGTTGAAAATATTTCTAAGTGCTGGAGTTCTACAGAAACTGCATACTGTACCTTTAATGTCCGCGGGGGTTCATAGGGCAATAGCAGCTCTGCAAGATAAGATGGTGCGAGACCATTGAGACATTTAAAAACCACTAAAAGAATCTTAAAATCAATCCTGAGGCGCACAGGGAGCCAATGCAATGATTTTAAAACGGGTGTAATATGAGCCTGCCTTCTGGTCTTGGTTAGCACACGAGCAGCAGAGTTTTGTAACAGCTGAAGGCTGGACAAATTTTTCTTAGGGAGACCAGAAAGCAGTGAATTACAGTAGTCTAAACGACTAGAAATAAAAGCATGCATCAAAGTCTCAGTATTGGTCAGAGAAAGAAGAGGGCGGACTCTGGCTATATTTTTTAGATGATAAAATCCTGTTTTGACTATTTGTTTAATATGAGGAATAAAAGTAAGCTCAGAGTCAAAAATAACTCCCAGGCTTCTTACTTTTTTAGAAGGTTGTAAAGACAGAGATTGTAATTTCTGAAATGCATTTTCTTTTTGAACCTCAGGTCCAATGATTAAAACTTCAGTTTTGTCCTGGTTTAGCTGGAGAAAGTTCTGTGCCATCCAGGACTTTATGTCTGTAATGCAATTAAAAAGTGCAGTGATTGGCTGGGGGTCATCATGAGATAATGAGATGTATAGCTGTGTGTCATCAGCATAACTATGGAAACTTATCCCATGGCTCCTGATGACTTCACCAAGCGGCAGCATGTACAAATTAAAAAGTAGGGGGCCTAAAATAGAGCCTTGGGGTACACCATAGTTAGCTTCATGGATCTGTGAGGAGCATGTATCCATACTTACCATAAATGTTCTATCTGTGAGATAGGAGCTGAACCACAGAAGAACAGTACCAGAAAGACCGACCAGGTGTTGTAATCTATTTAAAAGAATTTGATGATCTACTGTATCAAAGGCTGCGCTCAGATCCAATAGAACAAGGACTGAGAGCTTGTGTGAATCCAGATTACACCTTAAATCATTCACAATTTTTAATAGGGCTGTTTCTGTACTGTGTTTCGTCCTAAAACCAGATTGATACTTTTCTAAAATACCGGCATCATTTAAAAAAATATTTAATTTAATAAAAACAATCTTTTCTAAGATTTTACTTAAAAATGGTAAGTTGGATACAGGTCTATAATTATTAAAAACACTAGGATCTAGATTACTCTTCTTCAGAAGGGGCTTCACCACAGCCTTTTTAAAGGCAATGGGGAAGACACCCATCTGAAGAGAACAATTTACAATGTTTAAAATTTCATTCTCAAAGAATTTATAACATGAATGAAAAAGTGATGAGGGAATTGGGTCCAAGAGGCAGGTGGTTGGTTTGACTTGTGAGAAAACTCTGCCGAGCATCTCTGCATCAACCACGTCAAACTTGTCCAGTACTTTCTCAGGTAAAACCAAACATTCAGTAGATTTAATACCAGTATTTTGTTCAGATAAAATGTTAGCTCTAATTGACTCGATCTTACCTCTGAAGTGATTTGCAAACTGCTCACAGAGAGAGTTAGTTGGAGTATTTGGAGAGGCAGTAAAGTCAGGGTTAATCAGATTGTCAATGGTTTAACCAATGGTTTAACCTTTATTTATACAGGCTAGCCTCGTTGAGCCACGGGGACTCATTTACAAGAGGGACCTATCTCACTCACACCCAAGGTCATAGAGTCCCCATCAGTCTAACATGCATGTTTTTGGACTGTTGGAGGAAACTGGAGCCCCCGGAGAAAACCCACGCATGCACGGAGAGAACATGCAAACTTCACCCAGAAAGGTCCCCGGACCGGGATTTGAACCGGGGACCTGCTCGCTGAGAGGCAGCAGCTCTACCAGTTGTGTTAATTGTCCAGTGTGAGCCCATGTCCTCCTTTGCATGTTTTAAATGCTCTGCAGCATGAGTCCTTATAAAATCCTGTTGCTGCAGAATCTCCATTCATGATTCCATCTGCATTTGCAAAAAAACAAACAAAAACAAAAAGTAATTAGCAATATGCAAAGGCAATCTGGAAAATGCAGTGTCTTGCTGGGATCTCCCTGATTAATAAATAAATAAAAACATCCATCCCAGCAAATGTTGATAGGTGGCTTTGAGTTTTTGCCAATCACTTAGAACACTAGTTAACACACTAACACACATTTTTATTTATTAACCTTTATTTAAGCAGGCAAATCCCATAGAGATCACAGATCTCTTTTTCAAGGGAGGCCTGGACCTGAAGGCAGAACATGCATGTTTTGGATCTGTTGCAGGAAACCGGAGTACTCGGATAAAACCCACGCAAGCACGAGAAGAACATGCAAACTCCAACAGAAACACTCCAGGTCCAACCGGGGATTGAACCCAGGACCTTCTTGATGTGAGACAATAGTGCTGCTAACCACTGAGACGTCGTGCTGCCAAATTTGAGCACATCAGTTAAAAAATTGCTGCAAAACGCACTCAAGTTGCCAAACATTTTCATATCTATTGGGTGCCATTAGCAAAGTTACAAAAATCAACAGCAATATTTTAGTTTAGAGAAAACATTTTTTTCCAGTCATATTTTAACCATGTTCACATCGTTCTAAATTAAATATTTAATTTGATAGCTAAATATTTAGTTTACAAAACTAAATACTGAACTTGCAAGTAAAATATTTAGTTCAGATGGTTAGTGGGTGGGTGAGCGTGTGTTGATACATACCTATCAAGAAATTTGTAGACAAAGTCCTTGGTGTGCTTCCTCCAATTCTGGAAATCTGCAGAACCTGTTGGAATAAATCCATGATACAGTTCAGTGACACTTCCAAGTGTTTGGTTGTACAGACTGTACTGCGTTATGCTCGGCTTTCCTCCAGACTTGTAAAACCTACCAGGGTAGCAAATTTGGAGTCACGAGGTGCTCCTCTCTCACAAAATCCTCCATGGTCTCTATCCTTTTTGGCACAGCTGAAGAGGTGGGATGTATACGGTGTAGGCGATCGCCGAGGTCAAAGAAGTTGAATACGCTGAAACACTGGGGGGAAAAAAAAAAAACACACACATGTCTTGATTACAATCTCTCCAACAGTAAGGTGGCTGTGGTTGATCATTTTTTTCCAAGTGTCTCACTGCTAACTGTTCAATACTTACCATCCTGAGGCAATGGGAATGCCCATCTTCCAATTTCTGATCTGGAAGTGGCATCGGTTTTCCATGAAAAAAATAATAAAATAAATTTTATTTTGCAAGGCCTGATAAAATAAACAATGGTTTAAAGTGTAATGTATACCGGTACTCACTGGGCGTTGACAGGTCCTTGGGTTGAGGCGCTGCACTTGCTGAGGACAAAAACAAAAGATTATTCAGCGATGCAAAATAATTAAGATGAAGCAAAAAGGTGCATTAGCTGTGAAATGTCCAATGACCAACGCTCCACAAATTTATATATATATATATATATAGATAGATAGATAGATAAAGAAAAAAACAGTTGTTTATAAACACAACTGGAGCGACATGTTCACAGAGATATTAGTCAGAATGTAGTTTACAGTACAGTACTTATCTCATTTTGCCTAGTCAAAGTAAAATTAGATAGAAGGAGACATTTTAAAGCTTTTTTTTAATTTCATATTTACTCATTCATTTGCAACTGAAAAGCTTTGGTCTGAATTCAGGTCATCTGGACAGTTTTTTCCCTTCTATTTTTTAATGCTGAAACGTTTCACCTTCCAGCTGACCCCCGCCCAGTGTACACACACAAAAGGAAGAAAAAAAAGACACGGCATATAGTCATTCAGGAACGCGATGGCGTTGTAACACGCGGAGGAAGTAAGCACTGTAGCGAATACAGTTTTCCAACAGTCTAAAATTCACAAAAATGCTGCCCAAAGCTGTACCGCTGGCCGCTCAGCACATGCGTGTTAATGGAGACGCGTGCAGGCCTCGATAGTCTCAAAGCAAAACAAAGAAACAAAACAAAACCTCGTAGCCAGTGGTGGGATGTAACTAAGTACAAGTACTTTGTTACTGTACTTAAGTACATTTTTCATGTATCTGTACTTTACTTAAGTAGAATTAAATGTGGGTACTTTTACTTCACTACATTTTACATGAAGTATCTGTACTTTCTACTACACTACATTTTTATAATGTGTTGAGTTACAAGCTACTTTCACGTTGCAGTTTTTTCAATTTGTCAAGAAACAAGAAATTCTTGCTGCAATATTAAAATGTGTCAGTTCATGGGGTGTTAGGAGACAAGAGATGTCTCTAAATGTCTCGACACACTCTGGTCCAAGTTTTGAAAATGGTGTCAGGAAGTTAAAATATTGTTCATTGTTGATCCATTACAAGGTTGACTAGACAGCATTTTAACTAGAGTTGATGACAAACTGGAGTTGAAATGTTCAGTGCATGATGTGTCTAATTCTCCTTTTTTTAAACAGAAAACTTTTACTTCTGTGTGTTTACTGCAATTAAAATGACACATTGGTTTTATTTTGTGTTAAATAAAAACTTTCAAAGGTAAAATCATCCTTATTATTCTTATTTTGCTTAATGACATTTTACTCTGCTGCATGTCAGAAATTCTGATGCACAGAATCACAAGTACAAGTGTGAACTGTGTCACAGAGCAAACACAATAAAAACATGTACAGTACTGTATTATCTGCAGCATTGTTCATTAAAATGACTCAACACTATTTATGTAATGCAGAAAATTTACATACAGTACACACACTTAATGGTATTGTAGGCCATTGCATTAGGTAATACATTCAGCAATTACTTTTACTTTAATACTTTAAGTATTTTTAAAAGCAAGTACTTATTTACTTTTACTTAAGTAAAAATATTAATATGGTACTTCTACTTTTACTAGAGTATATTTTTGTCTGTTTATTTGTACTTAAGTACAGTGTTTGAGTATTTTCTCCACCACTGCTCGTAGCATACGGCTTACTTGGATAGAATAACTTATTTTCTAAACTGTACTGTTCGATTTTCCTTTACATCGTCTGCCGCAGTTGTAGACACAAGTTAGCTTACCTTAGCACAATGTAGCTTAGCTGTTAGCTACATGTACGTCGTGACCACAGAATTCAAGAGAACAAAGCTATAAAACAGAACCAATTACCTTCAACTTCTGAATGGATTGCAGCAAGTTTAGGGCAGGAGTTCCGTGACAAATGAACAGAACACAGTTGAGCTCCGTGATCACCGCAGCAGACAGAATATACTGTAAACAACAACGGTTGAGATTCAAGCCAGCGCGGTTCAACAAGAGAGGCGTTGACTGGTTGGAATGATCACGTGATACCTCCGCCAATCCAATCATAACGCTCGAGTTCCGAAGTTCTTCTTCTTGTTTTTTAATGGAAGAAAGCAAAAAACACAAGTACTGCCACCTACTGAAATGAATGTGTGACCTCGACATCGTGGAATAAATGAGGTTTCATGAGTCCACTGTTGGTAAAGCTTGTTTTTCTTCAACATGTAGGAACAACAGAATTATCCGTGCCCTGTTCCAGCAGGATATTATTTCTATCCCCTCATCTGTCTTCTACTGGAGAAACTTTGTCCCTGACTCACAATGGAAAAATGTGTGGACATTCATCAGAAACTGATGATAAACAACAAAATGAAAGATGTCTCCTTTAAACTGTTACACAGAATATATCCTACTAATCAATTCATGAAGAAATATATCAAAACAATTGACCCCAACTGTAAATTTTGCAAAGAGCACCCCGAAACAATCAGTCATTTATTCTGGAATTGTTGTATCATTAAGACATTTTGGAAGCATTGTAATAATTTTATCATCAGTAATATTGATTCAAAATTTTCGTTAAGATATGAACACATTATTTTTGGCTTTCACGAAAAGAATATTAATGTTTAAAAAAAACTGGCAATTAATTTAATTATAATATTTGGCAAATACCATATTCATAAATGTAAATTTTCATCATCTTCGCCTTTTTTTCCAGGCTTAATTAAAGAAATAGAATTATATTTATGCACCATTTCTAAGAGTAACAACAAGAAAGCTATAAACACGTTTGAATGTTGTAGCTCCTTGAGTATATTTAATGTATAATTTTATCTTTTATGCACTCATTGTAGAAATCTGGCACCCCCTGGCATAGTTTTTTTTTCCTCTGTGTTCCTTGTCCTTTGTTCTTTTTGTTCACATTCTTATGATTGTAAATGTATCTGTAGTAAATTATAAAAAAAATAAAAAAAAAAAGGTTTCATGAGTCGATCGAATGAGATAAAGGTTGAATGAATGAATAACAACAAACAACAACAAACAACAACAATAATTATATTCTTCAAATAAATAATATACATTTGTAAAAAAGAAAAAAAGAATTGAGGAAATGCATTAAAATTCATTCAACCTTTATTTATTTAGTTTACACCCTTTTTTAAAATGTAATTAAAAAACAACAATCTTAATAAATCAATTGTCTAACTGCAAATTTATAGTCCTAAAAGTTTAACTCTGTGAACCGGGTCCAGATAATGTCCAAAACTGACGTTCATACGACGTACAAATGCGGTCATGGTTAGACGTCCTAATTAGACCTTGTTTGCACGTCGGTGCGACGTCTAGAATTGGACTCTCAAACGACGGACAAGTCTAATTTGTAAAAAAAGAAAAAAAAATTGAGGAAATGCATTAAAATGTTATTAAAAAACAACATTCTTAATAAATCAATTGTCTAACTGCACTTTTATAGTCCTAAAAGTTTAACTCTGTGAACATGGTCCAGATCACCTCCAAAACTGACGTTCATACGACGTACAAATGCAGTCATATTTAGACGTCAAAAAAAGACCTAGTTTGCACGTCGGGGCGACGTCTAGAATTGGTCTTCGACCAACGGGCTCTATATTGACGTCACCTCGACGTCCCCTGGACGTCTACTGTTTAGTGGGCACTCTGCTAACAGAGCCAGTCTGTCAATAGGCCCATGTTGCTGTAGATGCATTTCTTTTTCTCTTTTGGTGACTAGTTTTTGTATTTTTATTGCGTTAGTATTTCTTCTTTTTGTCTGTTTTTTTGGCGAGTTGAGATGGACCTCATGTTGACCTGCACATGTCAAATAAACCTAAACCTCTCTCTGTTTCCACACACCTGATTTGAATGAAGGGTGATGAACAGATTTCTGCAGAACTTGAGGACGAACTGAAGAGGGGACTCAACCACTGAAACGTGTTGGAGCAGGACAACAACTAAAACAGGACACAAGTCCCACAAGGACCAGGACACAGCTGGATGAAGGACAATGGGTGAAATAGAATTCAGCTTTCATGTTGAATGCTTCCTTAAAGGTCTGGTTAGTATTTTAACTAATTTTATTTTAACTCAAACTAAGGGCCAAGAGGACACTCGGCATCAAGGGGTATTGGTAACACTAGTAAAATGGGATCAACTGAAGTGTTGGGAACAAACACCAACAGAGATCCACTGTAAATCTATATGGAAATGATCAAAGTTGGTTCAGTCCAAACCAGACTGATGGCCGAGGAGCTCCAAGGACCTGAACTGGAGGATCAGGCTAAAAAGAACCATAAAAGCAGTTTATTGTCACATTTTGCCTGCTCTGACCTCATTATTGAACAGCACTGACTTGACATTTTCCTCCTGAAGAAATGGTTGAGGAATAAAAATGTTAGAACAAGAGCAGCTCCTCAGCTGAGATGCTATCGCTGCAGGCTGCATCAGAGACGTCCTCAGGCGAACAGCGACGCAGCTTTCATCTGAAACCTTGTTTCTCGTCGTCGTCGTGCTTTACGTGCTGGAATCAGTGGCAGATTGTGGACTTCAGTTTCATTTGTGGACTCGGCTTTAAATCTCCATGTCAGCGTTGCAGCGTTGCAGTCTGACGTGATCGATGTTGCTTTTAGTTTGAACTGCTTTAGTTTGGCTCTAAACGACCAGCTCCTTGTTGTTGTTTTTTTATTTGCCTGTGTATAAAAACACATCAGAAAATTGTTTGTTAAATTAAAACAAGCCAAATCGAGCGAGTGTGTATGCTGAGGAATTTTAATCCTGTTGTAAGTTATAATTTAACTCTGAGGAAGCCAAGTATTCTCGCTGCGTGTGAACATGATTAACTCCGAGGCTGCTGTTCTTCTTTCTAACAAATCCAGGTAGATTAATTCTGTCTGTCTCAGCTGGAACAACAAATGAAATTGGCACAGAAACCTCCCAGATGTCGTCACACACACACACACACACACAAAATCGTACAGATACAGCTCCTGCCATGCCTGCATGTTCATATTTACTCAGAGAGAACTGCTCTGCACCCACAGATAGAGCAGTCACACATGTATAATGGAGCACATGTATTCATGATGTGGAAAATACTCCACTCACACACACACACACACACACACACACACACCTCCCTCTCAGCGTAGTGTTGTTTTGTTCCTCTTCTGAGTGCAGAAATTGGAGAATAGAAAAAAGAACATGAGCATCAAGCTGCCAGGTACCATTTTGGCTCCATGCACAATAGACCTTATTGAGTGAGTGTGTCTTTGTGTGTGTTTGTCTCTGTGTGTGTGTATACTTGGTTTTTGTTACCTTTTTTTTAGGACATTTTATGGTCTAAGCACCTACCTGGTCAGGACCAGAAGTCTTTTTATGACCAAAGACTGATCTTAACAACACCATTTTTGGGTAAGATATTAACTTTTTTATTAATGTTTTAATTGAGTTTAGATTAGTGGTAGAGTCAGGTGTGTATTGGTAAGCGTTAGGGGTAGGTCTGTGCTGGTTAGGGGTAGGATTAGTGTTAGGTGTGTACTGGTAAGGGTCAGGGTTAGGTGTGTACTGATAATGGTAAGGGTTAGGTGTGTGTACTGGTAATGGTCAGGGTTAGGTCTGTACTGGTAAGGGTCAGGTTTAGGTGTGTACTGGTAAGAGTCAGGGTTAGGTCTGTACTGGTTAGGGGTAGGGTTAGTGTTAGGTGTGTACTGGTAAGGGTCAGGGTTAGGTCTTTACTGGTAATGGTCAGGTTTAGGTGTGTACTGGTAATGGTCAGGGTTAGGTCTGTACTGGTAAGGGTCAGGTTTAGGTGTGTACTTGTAAGAGTCAGGGTTAGGTCTGTGCTGGTTAGGGGTAGGGTTAGTGTTAGGTGTGTACTGGTAAGAGTCAGGGTTAGGTCTTTACTGGTAATGGTCAGGTTTAGGTGTGTACTGGTAATGGTCAGGGTTAGGTCTGTACTGGTAAGGGTCAGGTTTAGGTGTGTACTGGTAAGAGTCAGGTTTAGGTGTGTACTGGTAAGAGTCAGGGTTAGGTCTGTACTGGTAAGAGTCAGGGTAAGGTATGTACTGGTAAGAGTCAGGGTTAGGTCTGTACTGGTTAGGGGTAGGGTTAGTGTTAGGTGTGTACTGGTAAGAGTCAGGGTTAGGTCTGTACTGGTAAGGGTCAGGTTTAGGTGTGTACTGGTAAGAGTCAGGGTTAGGTCTGTACTGGTAAGAGTCAGGGTAAGGTATGTACTGGTAAGAGTCAGGGTTAGGTCTGTACTGGTTAGGGGTAGGGTTAGTGTTAGGTGTGTACTGGTAAGAGTCAGGGTTAGGTCTGTACTGGTAAGGGTCAGGTTTAGGTGTGTACTGGTAAGAGTCAGGGTTAGGTCTGTACTGGTAAGGGTCAGGTTTAGGTGTGTACTGATAATGGTCAGGGTTAGGTCTGTACTGGTAAGGGTCAGGTTTAGGTGTGTACTGGTAAGAGTCAGGGTTAGGTCTGTGCTGGTTAGGGGTAGGGTTAGTGTTAGGTGTGTACTGGTAAGAGTCAGGGTTAGGTATGTGCTGGTAAGAGTCAGGGTTAGGTCTGTACTGGTAAGAGTCAGGGTTAGGTCTGTACTGGTAAGAGTCAGGGTTAGGTCTGTACTGGTAAGAGTCAGGGTTAGGTCTGTACTGGTAAGAGTCAGGGTTAGGTCTGTACTGGTAAGAGTCAGGGTTAGGTCTGTACTGGTAAGAGTCAGGGTTAGGTCTGTACTGGTAAGAGTCAGGGTTAGGTCTGTACTGGTAAGAGTCAGGGTTAGGTCTGTACTGGTAAGAGTCAGGGTTAGGTCTGTACTGGTAAGAGTCAGGGTTAGGTCTGTACTGGTAAGAGTCAGGGTTAGGTCTGTACTGGTAAGAGTCAGGGTTAGGTCTGTACTGGTAAGAGTCAGGGTTAGGTCTGTACTGGTAAGAGTCAGGGTTAGGTCTGTACTGGTAAGAGTCAGGGTTAGGTCTGTACTGGTAAGAGTCAGGGTTAGGTCTGTACTGGTAAGAGTCAGGGTTAGGTCTGTACTGGTAAGAGTCAGGGTTAGGTCTGTACTGGTAAGAGCCAGGGTTAGGTCTGTACTGGTAAGAGTCAGGGTTAGGTCTGTACTGGTAAGAGTCAGGGTTAGGTCTGTACTGGTAAGAGTCAGGGTTAGGTCTGTACTGGTAAGAGTCAGGGTTAGGTCTGTACTGGTAAGAGTCAGGGTTAGGTCTGTACTGGTAAGAGTCAGGGTTAGGTCTGTACTGGTAAGAGTCAGGGTTAGGTCTGTACTGGTAAGAGCCAGGGTTAGGTCTGTACTGGTAAGAGTCAGGGTTAGGTCTGTACTGGTTAGGGGTAGGGTTAGTGTTAGGTGTGTACTGGTAAGAGTCAGGGTTAGGTCTTTACTGGTAATGGTCAGGTTTAGGTGTGTACTGGTAATGGTCAGGGTTAGGTCTGTACTGGTAAGGGTCAGGTTTAGGTGTGTACTGGTAATGGTCAGGGTTAGGTCTGTACTGGTAAGAGTCAGGGTTAGGTCTGTACTGGTAAGAGTCAGGGTAAGGTATGTGCTGGTAAGAGTCAGGGTTAGGTCTGTACTGGTAAGGGTCAGGTTTAGGTGTGTACTGATAATGGTCAGGGTTAGGTCTGTACTAGTAAGGGTCAGGTTTAGGTGTGTACTGGTAAGAGTCAGGGTTAGGTCTGTGCTGGTTAGGGGTAGGGTTAGTGTTAGGTGTGTACTGGTAAGAGTCAGGGTTAGGTATGTGCTGGTAAGAGTCAGGGTTAGGTCTGTACTGGTAAGAGTCAGGGTTAGGTCTGTACTGGTAAGAGTCAGGGTTAGGTCTGTACTGGTAAGAGTCAGGGTTAGGTCTGTACTGGTAAGAGTCAGGGTTAGGTCTGTACTGGTAAGAGTCAGGGTTAGGTCTGTACTGGTAAGAGTCAGGGTTAGGTCTGTACTGGTAAGAGTCAGGGTTAGGTCTGTACTGGTAAGAGTCAGGGTTAGGTCTGTACTGGTAAGAGTCAGGGTTAGGTCTGTACTGGTAAGAGTCAGGGTTAGGTCTGTACTGGTAAGAGTCAGGGTTAGGTCTGTACTGGTAAGAGTCAGGGTTAGGTCTGTACTGGTAAGAGTCAGGGTTAGGTCTGTACTGGTAAGAGTCAGGGTTAGGTCTGTACTGGTAAGAGTCAGGGTTAGGTCTGTACTGGTAAGAGTCAGGGTTAGGTCTGTACTGGTAAGAGTCAGGGTTAGGTCTGTACTGGTAAGAGTCAGGGTTAGGTCTGTACTGGTAAGAGTCAGGGTTAGGTCTGTACTGGTAAGAGTCAGGGTTAGGTCTGTACTGGTAAGAGTCAGGGTTAGGTCTGTACTGGTAAGAGTCAGGGTTAGGTCTGTACTGGTAAGAGTCAGGGTTAGGTCTGTACTGGTAAGAGTCAGGGTTAGGTCTGTACTGGTAAGAGTCAGGGTTAGGTCTGTACTGGTAAGAGTCAGGGTTAGGTCTGTACTGGTAAGAGTCAGGGTTAGGTCTGTACTGGTAAGAGTCAGGGTTAGGTCTGTACTGGTAAGAGTCAGGGTTAGGTCTGTACTGGTAAGAGTCAGGGTTAGGTCTGTACTGGTAAGAGTCAGGGTTAGGTCTGTACTGGTAAGAGTCAGGGTTAGGTCTGTACTGGTAAGAGTCAGGGTTAGGTCTGTACTGGTAAGAGTCAGGGTTAGGTCTGTACTGGTAAGAGTCAGGGTTAGGTCTGTACTGGTAAGAGTCAGGGTTAGGTCTGTACTGGTAAGAGTCAGGGTTAGGTCTGTACTGGTAAGAGTCAGGGTTAGGTCTGTACTGGTAAGAGTCAGGGTTAGGTCTGTACTGGTAAGAGTCAGGGTTAGGTCTGTACTGGTAAGAGTCAGGGTTAGGTCTGTACTGGTAAGAGTCAGGGTTAGGTCTGTGCTGGTTATGGGTAGGGTTAGTGTCAGGTGTGTACTCGTAAGGATCAGGGGTAGGGTCAAATGTGTACTGGTAAGGATCAGATGTGTACTGGTAAGGGTCCGGGTTATAAGAAATAACCGGAAATGAGTGGAAGTGAAAACATGATCCTAATAAAGATAGAACTACAAACACGTGTGTATATACAGTATATGTGTGTGAGTGTGTGTGTGTTAACACTGCCCCCTGGTGTAAGAGGTGCAGAAGCACAGCCCCCACCCCGAGGTGCCTCATCCCTCATTAACCTGTCCCATCAAATTTGATTCGTTTATTTTTGCACGGAGGTCAGACGCAGAGAGAGCAGGAGGAGGAACACCGGCGGTGATGAAAGGTTGGAGGAGGGAGACTGTCAGCAGCAGGGATGATTAATCTGATTTAGAAGAGTTAAAGGCCTGAAAAGGCCACAATCAAATTCACATCAAGACAAAAAAAAAGTCAAACAAAATATTCTTCAGTATTAAACCTGACTGATTCTCAGCAGATTAAATGAGTTCTGGTATTTAGTTTTATTGTTCTTGATTACAAACTGAACATTATCACTTTTTAATTAAAATGTAAATCCTATTGTTTCTACCTTAATGTAATAAACAAGCCGATTAAAAACAAGAAAAATGAACAGGTCGCGTGAATGAATGCATGTCACCTGGCCTTCGATGTCCGAGTTTTAAAATAAAACTAAGAAAACTGGCACCAATTATGAAGGTAGTGTTTTAAACTCATGTAATATCTTCATTTAGAGTACGTGTTGTACATGACTCTCAGCTACTACCTCACCAAATTTTAGCTCAATATTTATTAAACTGATGGCGGTGCAGCCATTTTTGGGTTTGAATCAGCAAAACTCCTGATGCACACCCAATGGTTTTAATGAAATCTGTTCAGTTGTTAAGGAGATATTTTGCTAACAGTACAAATACTCATGGACAAAAACATTATTGATTCACCTTTGA
>JBBPBX010038076.1:0-13219 GCA_038048925.1 Garcialebias charrua
ATTATTATTAAATGTTTTAATCCTTTTGTTGAGAGTCCTGAGATCCAGAATTGGTCTCAGAGAATGATCCTTTTTGGGCACTAGGAAGTACTTGCTGTAGTGGCCGGTGAGCAGCTTGTGTCCAGAGACCAAACTAATCACTCCTTTTTGAAGCATGGTCGAAACTTCCTCCCTTAGCATGTATGCGCGTGCAGGGTTGATCTTAGATTGCAGCACCCCTGTGAAGCGGGGCGGTCTCATAGAGAATTGCAATTTGAGTCCATAACGAATTGCTGCACATCTGCTGAACTTTGTGTTTGTCTGAAATTAATCATAGACCCAATCTCCTTGCCTGCCGTATTTCCTTTGTTATTGTAACTAAATGTGCTCTGATATGGTTTTTACTGAATCACGCGGTGTCTTGAAGACAAAATGTGATTCATCTTTTTTTAATATCAATGCTGTGAATCCCAGTGTTTCTGCCTGTTTTTCCTGCTTTTGACCTTCATCTGGGGACAGATTGGGCCTGGCCGCGCTAAGAGCATATCATGTGTTGAATAAACATGTCGTGTGTTGATAAAACATATCGTGTGTTGATAAAACATGTTATGTGCTTTGTTTTGCTGCAGCTTTTGCACTCATTCTCTCTTCTGGATGCCTGCAACTACATACTTACGTTGTAATCGGTGAAAATTGATGCAATGTTAATAAACCTCCTTGATTCCTTGATTCCTTGATTTTCATGACCCAATCATTTGGTAGGCATGCCTTCCAGTCTTACGCATGCGTGCTGAGTCTGGATGGCATGTTGTGTTGCAGCCCATCACGTTTGAGAGCCAGAGGGGTGAACTTTGACCCCTCTGGCCCTCCCCCGGACAGGCTGGTCGGCCCGACAGGAGATATCGCAAGATCTAACTCACATGTCTCGCTGTGGTTCATAGTTAGATCACATGGTTGGTTTATAAAAATGGGACTCGAGTCAAGAACCAGGGCAGTCTGTGCTTTGGTACTTTTATTTTTATACATGTTTGAAACAGTGTTTATTTTGTTTACACATGCTATGGTCGAGTCGCGTTTGGTGCGCACACATATGCCGCTCGCTCCTCATAGTCTTTTATGAGGGGAGACTGGGCCCAATAGATCAGGTACCCGTACCACGTAGGCGAGTAAACCTATGAGATTGTCAGTTCGTCCTGTTTCATCAGGTCCGAGCCTGCTTTCCGCCTGGGGAGACTGGCGAGATCCTCGGCTGTCCCTGGAAGGTTCCACCACCACCTACGGGTCTCTTCCGTAGGGGGCCATTTGTGTTCTCCTTATGGGCGGCAAAGTTCTTTCTCGGGAACCTCTCGCGGAGGGCTTCCGCCTGTTTGCGTCTCTGTTCTAGTTTGGTCTAGACGCGTTCCAGAGCTCCCCCGAAAAGCCCCGTTGAGTCGATCGGGTGCTGGAGAAAAGTTGACCTCTGGTTTTCCGGGAGGTCCGATAAGGTCAGCCAAAGATGGCGCTGGGCGACAACTATTTCCGCCATCGCCTTGCCTTGGGAGATGGCTATTGTCCCCATCAAGCAGAGCACGAGGTCCGAGGCATGGCGAGCCTCCCCCACGGCTTCTGTTGCGGCCTGTTTGTCTTTTGCTACCTGGACGTGCTGCAGCTTTTCCGCCAGGTATGCTTGCACCAAGGTTGATGTGTTCATTGCGCGAGCCGCGAGGCCCTGAGCCTTGTAGCACTTTCCGAGTTGTTTCTCCGAAGCGCGGCAGGCTCTGCTGGGTAGCGTAGGTTTCATCCCTGAGACGGTGGGGGCTAGGTGAGCCGCCAGAGTCTCCTTCAATGGGGGGGTGCTGTCGAGGCTTACTGCTTCCATTCCCGCCACGTCGAGGAGCCGGGACAATGGGAGCATGATAGAAGCTTCGGGATCCACCCAGGAGCGTTTCAGCTCCATGATGAGCATCTTTTGCGACGTTGTTGGTTGCTTCGTGTGGAAGTAGCTTCCCGCTAGCCTCGTAGCCTGCTGGCAAGGCGTCGGGTCCGGCCACGTGATCTGCAAAGCATCCGTTGCCCTACGACACAAGTCGAAGAGGGCCGGTACCGACAGGTCCGGTTCTGGGAGAATGCACGCCAGGTTCTGGGAGGAACTCACAATTTCTCCCTTGTCACCAAATTCGGCGTCTAGGTCGGACACTTCAGGCGTCGAGTCCTCGGCGGCAACTGAGGAGTCCGACATTTCGTCCTCTCCGACTTGTCCGTTGCATTCCAGGTCCACGCAATCGGGTTCCGGACCAGAGGGAGACGACGTGCGACCTTGAGCGTCGCGCTTCTAGCCATGGATTTGGCCAACGCGACAGCCCGTCGTCTCCTCACTGCAGTCAACATTCGACGGCAGTGAGGGCAAGAGTTGTGGAATTCCAGCGCCTTCCTTGGATGCAGAATCCCTAGGCAGACAAGACAGGCCTCGTGGATGTCCATCGCCGAAAGGGAGTGGCCACAGCCGCTGGGGCAAGGGTGCGAGCGAGGACTTGTCGTCCTGGTCTTTCTCCTCCTTGTCTTCCGTCTTCCTTCTCGGGAGCCATGTCCTACGAGAAGCGTCAAGTTGATTTAAAGATTATTTTCTTCGAAGTTGTCTTCTCCATTGTCTTTTCTTTCGCTCAATAGCCTGCTAAGGTTAGCAGGAGGTTGTGACGTAGTTAGCGCTGTCGAGCGAAAACCTGCGGAAAAGAAGAAAACTTTGAGGGTGAGTAGAAAAATGCCGGACTAGCTTTCGCCAGCCCAGAAGTGCGCAGGAAACATTCTCTGTACGCTCAGTGTAGGGAGCGAGCTCACCTCAGTCGAGCGATGCGACAACAGAGAAGTCCCCCGAAGTTCAGGTGTTTAAGCGAGGTGAAGGGCAAAAAAGAGGAAGATGGAGGTGCGCCCACCGCCTAAATACCCAGAAGGCGGGGCCTCTGGTGCGGCGGTGACGCCCTTTCTGTAAAGGCGTGAGTGTATTCCTTCAGGTAATCGCGCAGGGTGCAATTCTCATAGCAAATATGTTGCACCTAGTGAACCAAACTGAAAGGGAACAACTGAAACATGCAATATGGTGTCTCTTGTGGACGAAACCATTGCTCTAACGAATAAGCAGATCTTAAAGCAGACATTACTTTCTGACAATTCCTAAAATAAGTCAGCTGCTACAGTTCTGCCTGTCCAAACATGTACATAGTAATTGTATCTGCTGAAGATGCTACTTAAGATATACTGAATGTTTTAGTTGCCAAGTAAAGGCCTAGCATGCCTTGTAGGACAGCATAGCATCCGCCATATCTATCTTATTCCTGAGGGGGTCACTGTAGAAGCGATTTTGTGTCTTACTTCGGTTTGACCCCAGAAGTAGAAGTTCTGCACTGGATCCTTCGTTGTTTACTTGCTAATCTGTACGCGTTGTTGAAGTTCTGTTTTCTGTTATTTCGAGCTAATATTGTCACGAAGATGTCTTTGCGGAGCTCGGGTACCTGTTGCGCTGTTTGTGGCTGTACGAATAATCAGACAAAGCTGAATTTGTGGCTGCAACTAGTGTGTGTTGAACATGCTCCGAAAACAAAAAGCTGCATCCTTCTTTGTGGCTGGGCTACGAGAAACCACCTGAAAAAAGACACTGTATCCTCCAGAGGATCGAGAACACCAGGTTTGATTTCAGAGACAGCTTTTAGTGTTATGATTTTATGTAGTCAGTGATTAAATGATACCAGTGGTGGGCCCCCGACCGCTAGGTAGCGCTGTTGCGCTAATCCGCTTGTAGCGTTGCTAAATAATCTGTTAGCTTTACAGCGGATTGACTAAGTTTTATAATTCATAAGCGGATTTATGCTATTTTTATTTAAAATGCAGTACCGCTAATAACTAATTATCTATCAGTAAAAACGAAATAACGTATTTACGAGCAGCGCCGGATGTGGTCCGTCACAAAAAAGCGTCCCCCTCAGTCTCTTGGTGTGTGCTCTCTCTATAGCAGTTAGCAGCCAGTGTGTTACTCTGCAGCCTTATTGCTTGTTTTCGAAGAGTCAGACGAAGACTTTTTAACATGGAGGGTGAACTTATGGATGTTTCTCAGGGCCTACGCGACGCGTCTGGATTTAAAAATAGAATTTCGCCACATTAGCACTCTTCAAAATGGCGTCCGCGACGGCCAAAGAAGCCAGGATTTTACAACAAAACACGGTAAAACAATTATTTCTTTGCTGAGAAAAAATATATTTCATAGCTGACGTTATAGCACAAGTTTTTCTGAGCTTGAGAGTTTCACGAAATGGTCAAATCTGCTGGATTTAAAAAAGTAGTTCACCATTAGGACTCTTCAAAATGGCGTCCGCAGGGCAGCAAACTTACATACTCAGGGAATCACAAGGAACTCAGGAGACAGAGGCAACAGGAGACAATGCCAGGACAATGATAAACACAGAGATACAGACTTATTTTTGATTTGATTTGATGTTCATTCATTCATTTTAAAAGAACAATACAAAACAGTTTCATCAGATACAAGGATGAATAGACTTTTAGCTGAATGGATGGATGGATAGACAGTTAGCTGGATGGATGATCTTTAACAAGTTCTAAAATCATTAAAATTTAACCTCAGCTTGTGCCTCTGACCCAACAGAACCTCAGCAGCAGCAGAATCCTCTGTGGTTCTCTGACTTCATCAGTCTGCAGGACTTCATCAGTCTCTCTCCTGGTTCTGGAGGAGTTCTGACCCACTCTTCTTTCCATTGTTGCTTCAGTTCTTTGAGGTTTCTGCTCTCTGAAGGTTTCAGGTTCAGGTTCTGGACTCTGACTGGGCCGTTGATTTGATTTGATGTTTATTCATTCATTTTAAAAGAACAATACAAAACAGTTTCATCAGATAGAAGAATACAAGTAGGATAAAATGAAAGGAGCAGAAAGAAGATGAAATCTTATTATATCTGCCCCTTATTTATTTCACAGTTTGTTCAACCAATGATAACCTTCAAACTACATCACAAAATGAATAAATCTACTAATTTATCTAACTGTAATACTGTACACAAACACACTAAGCTACATCATATATAGTTTTTGAGCAAGTCCTTTTCGACCTTTTTCTTAAATGTATACAACTCAAACAACTTACTGTATAACAGTTCATGCACCGCTAGTTGGCAGTGTAGTGCAAATATTGCATAACTTGCTGCTACCAATTGTTGAATTTAATTAGCGGATTAGAATTAGCTTCCCCTAATTTTCATAAGACATTAGTGCTTTTGAAATTGCGGACCTAAATAAATTAATTAGTGCTTTAGAAATAGCGGAACTAATTTTTGGATTAGCGTTGCCCACCACTGAATGATACTAATATTTTCGTTCATAACTGGCAAATAAACACACGCACCTATATATGTATGCTGTCTGTGTGTGCGTTTATTTATACATACATATNTAATCAACCGCTTGTCTCAGCAGGTTGGCCTCCAGGGAGCTGTGCTTGAGTGGTTCAAATCTTACCTGTCTGGGAGAACTTTTTCTGTCATGATAGGCGACCTGTCCTCCTCTTCATCAACCCCTCTGACCTCTGGCGTACCACAGGGATCTATTCTAGGGCCAGTCCTCTTCTCTCTTTACATGCTGCCATTAGGATCAATCATTGCACGTCATAACCTGTCTTTTCACATGTATGCAGACGATTTACAAATCTATCTGCCAGTCACTCCCAACCCCTCACTCAGTTCAAACACTCTTGTCAACTGCTTAAATGACATTAAGCACTGGCTCTCTCAAAACTTCCTCCACCTAAACACAGATAAAACTGAATGCATTTTATTTGGTGCACCTGATGACACCAGCAACATCCTTCCCAGTCCCAGTGTTGGTTTCCCCCTCCCCCACTTCAACCCGGTGGTCAGAAATCTTGGAGTGCAGCTTGACTCCAACTTAAAGCTTGATAAACAGATCAGTTCTGTTGTCAAGACCAGCTTCTTTCAACTCCGACTGCTCTCCAAAGTCAAGTCATTTCTCAGCCGTGCTGATCTGGAGAAGGCCATCCATGCCTTTGTGACCTCCAGACTTGATTATTGTAATGCTTTGTATGTTGGTATTAATCAATCCTCCATCTCCCGATTACAGCTTGTACAGAACTCTGCCGCGCGCCTTTTGACCAACACACGAAAATATGAACACATCACTCCTGTCCTGTCCTCTTTACACTGGCTCCCGGTTCAGTTCAGGATACAGTTCAAGCTGCTGCTGTTTGTTTTCAAAGCTCTGAATGGACTTGCACCTCTGTACATCTCAGAACTTTTGAAAGCCCATCAGCCCGGCAGAGCTTTACGATCTGCCAGTCAACACCTGCTGGAGGTGCCTCACTCAAGGTACAAACAATGGGGAGACCGGTCATTTTCTGTTGCCGGCCCTAAAGCCTGGAACAGTCTCCCCCTTGAGCTGCGTGCCACCTCTGATCTGACTCTGTTCAAAACCAGACTGAAGACACACTTGTTCAAAAAAGCTTTCAGTGTGTAACTTTTATTACTTTTGGTATTTTAGTATGTAGCATTTTTTATTTCCATTGCCTTTTTATTTCCTCTAGTTCAAATAAGCTTCCAGTGTGCAACTGTTATTACTTTTGGTATTTTAATATGTAACATTTTTTATCTACATTGCCTTTTTATTTCCTCTTGTTCAAAAAGTTTTAGTTTGTAGCATTTTTTATTTCCATTGCCTTCTTTTATTGCTGTTGTTTCTTATTCTATTTTCATTGATTTATTGTTCCAGTTTTTTCATCTTTTTATCCTGTTAAGCACCTTGGTCAATGCAAGGCATTGTTGGAAGGTGCTATACAAATAAAGTTTATTATTATTATTATTATTAACATAACAGGACCAACCTTGTTACTGTGAAGTTACTGATAAGCTTCAGAGCTTTTCAGATTGCTCATCGCTTTGCCATCTGAAGCAACTGTCAACAAAGTAGCTAAGTATGCTAGTAGCTAAACATGCTAGTGTACGTTATTTTCGGCCACTTCTTCAAGTCGTCCTCCCACCCCTCAATAGCTGTAGGTAGCGGTAAAACAATATCTCCACATTTAAGTTGTGATTGTTTGTGTTCCCACATATTTTCTGACCTAAAACCTCTGATCAAAACCGGTTAGCGCATTGCTAGCATGTAAAAAAAGTGCTGGTTCTGACTTCCGGCGGAAGTCGTACACATAATTTGCGCAAGGCATCATGGGGGCTAGGAATAAGGTGGATTGAATGTCACTATTTCAAACTTAGTGTTTTTTTTTTTTTTACAACATATTAGCATTCATAGTTTCTGTGGTTAGCGCATTGCTAGCATGTAAAAAAAGTGCCAGTTCTGACTTCCGGCGGAAGTCGTACACATAATTTGCGCAAGGCATCATGGGGGCTAGGAATAAGGTGGATTGAATGTCACTATTTCAAACTTAGTGTTTTTTTTTTGTTTTTTTACAACATATTAGCATTCATAGTTTCTGTTCATTTACTACCATGCCACATGTCAGCTCAAATTATGCAAAATAGACACAGTTATAACCTTTTCGGTGATTTAAACATAGACATACAAAGGCTATAATTATTGTTTGTCTTTCTTGACGTTGGGCAATAATTTGATAGAAAAAGGTCACGTATTGTTCATAAACAAAACATCTGCACTCATTGAATTTATTTCTGAAGAAAAATAGAGCATCTGTTAGTTAGCTTGTGAACCAGCAGCTGTTGTTTTAGCACCTGAGACATTTCTGCCTTCACTGTGCTGAGCTTGCTGGTGTTTCTTCACATCTCAAGTGAAGTTTTTCACTGCTAAAAGACTATTATCAGCCAGGCACAAGACGCATTTTCACGCTGATGTTGTTCTTGTCCTCGCAACTCACAAAGTCAAAATAATGAGAGAACTTGAACAATGTGAATGCTATCTTCTCTGCCATCTCGAGAGCTGAGTGAGCTACAAATGTGCCGTGACACGTGCAGGGCGGGCCTCCTGCTGTGGAGTCGCAGTCAGACAGAACTCACGGTATTTCCTTTATTTTGGTCTCTTTGCTTATTCAAGTCTGTAGAAACAAAACACACAGGATAATGTTAAAGTGTCAGCAGTTACTTGTCATGGAAATAATGAATTTTGTTAGAGGTTTTTATTAAATTGTACAAGAAAAACAAAATACTCTGAATGTCATTATCCTGACAAAGTTGCAGCTTCCTGCCAAAATTGCTTTTTACATCCCCGAACTTTCATAAAAATGTTGTACTTTTACTCTGATGTTGACTATTTAATGAACATTTAGATTTATTCACCAGAAGTTACTAGATGATAAAGTGCAGTAAGTTTCCCTCATGTTTACACATTTATTTCTGAACAAATGCAGCAAACCTATAGAAAACTAGCCAAATCTGAATTGTGTCATATGCAATTGGATTTTGAAAAGTAAATATTGTGTTTTTATTGCTTCAGTGCATGAAGTTCTTCAGTTTTAATAAAATGACTCCTTCATCAATAAAGTATCTTCTACTTGTTCCAGACTCAGGTTGGGGGAGGTCCAGACATCTCTTTCCACTGCCACTTCTTCCAGGTCTTCTGTGAGGATCCCACAATGTTCCTGGGTCAACTGACTGACGGTCTTTCCGGCGTGTCTTAAGTATCCTGGGGTCTTCCCCTAGTTAGACATGCCCATAAAACCTTCCTAGGGAGGTGCCCAAAGAGCAACCTTAACATATACCTGAACCACCTCAACTTGCTCCTCTCGATGTGGAGGAGCAGCGGCTCTACTTCAAATCTATCCAGGATGAATCAACTTCTCACTAGGGATGTATGATATTATCGACCTGGTATCGGTATCAGACAATGTTAACGTTAAATTTCAATATCGGCCATTCCTTTAAAATAACTCGGTGATATAAAAGGCGCTGTTTTTGTTGCAGCGGCAGCACAGCGTTATGACATTAGAGCACAACGTGATGACATTGCAGCAGCAGCGCAACACAATGATATCACCTGATCTCAAGGCGAAGAGGAATATTCAAAATGTCGGCAATGTGGAAATTTTTCTTTTAATTGGTGAAGATTTCAGATTCCGAAGATTTATGGACTACATATTCACTACATCGTCTGTAGTCGGAGATATCTTTCCGATGTAACGTTACCCGAGTTACAAACGTCATGTCCATTGTCATTGAGAGGCTAATAGCCGATAGCACGACTTGTTGGGTGAGTTTTACCACAGACATTTGGACGTCGTGTTAGCCACGTTAGTATGATTAGTCTTATGACACAATGGATAGACAAAAACTTTGAATTTAAAAAAAGTATGTCCTTCATGCACAGGAGTGCAGAGGATCCCACACTGAAACTAGGAACCTGGAATAAGCCTCCACAAGTGAGACAGCATTGCAGGTGACTACTGCTAATAAACAATATTTAACACTTTTTTTTAAATATACATTAAAGTGCTATACAAAGTATGCATATCATATGGCTGTTACTGAATATATGTCAACAGCTCTTACAGCTGTTGCACAATTTTTGTAGCAAATAAGCCTGAATAAGAGGGCTATGTTTTGACAAAGGAACACATAAAATATGGGTATCGGCATCGGCTATCGGCCAAATAAGTTTTAACATATCGGATATCGGCCAAAAATCCAATATTGTGCATCCCTACTTCTCGCCCTATCTCTAAGGGAGAGTCCAGCCACTCTAAGGAGAAAATCGTTTTGACTGCTTGTATCCACAATCTTGTTCTTTTGGTCACTACCCAGAGTTTCTGACCATAAGTCAGGGCTGGAATGTAAGTAAACAGAGAGCTTTGCCTTGCAGCTCAACTCCCTCTTGACCACAACAGACCGGCACAATGTCTGCGTTCCTGCGGAAGCTGCAACAATCCATCTGTCAATCTCCTGCTCCATTAGTCCCTTTCTAGTGAACAAAACACCATGATACCTGAACTCTTTAACTTGAAGGAGAACCTCACTCCCAACTCAAAAAGAGCAATAGACCATTTTCCAACTGAGGACCATGGCCTCAGATTTGGAGGTGCTGATCCTCATCCCAGCTGCTTCACATTCTGCTGCGACCATTCCAGAGAGCTGAAGATCAACAAATGATGAAACCAACAAGACTTAATCATCTACAAATAGTGAAAAAATAATCTTGGAATAGTTCCTTGTGGACGAAAACATGCACTTGACAGCAAGTTTTCGTCCACATCTGTCAAGATTTCTCTAAAGAAATGATTCACATCTTTGGTCAAGATGAAACAGACCGTGGTACAATGATCTGAGTCATCTGGGTTAAGTTTATAAAATATCACTACTACTTCAATGCTTTATGCTTATTACTTTGCATGCGCAAGTCAGTTATTTTAATGAGGACCCTCTACATTTTTTTAAAATAAGTGT
The DNA here is from genome assembly GCA_038048925.1 of Garcialebias charrua. Taxonomy (NCBI): domain Eukaryota; kingdom Metazoa; phylum Chordata; class Actinopteri; order Cyprinodontiformes; family Rivulidae; genus Garcialebias; species Garcialebias charrua. The sequence continues at coordinate 10,374 of JBBPBX010038076.1, forward strand.
GTTACAGATGCTCTGTGATAAGATTGAAAAAATATTAACGGACATTTCTGTTTTGCCAATATGCATATGTAATGGACCTACCCAGGGTCAAACTAGGGTTTTCGAACTGTCCAGTGATGACCTTTACTGACCACTCAGTAAAGCAAGACATTTACTACAAAATCATTCATTTAGCTATAATCTGATAAATATAGTCACCAAAAGAGACTATTTCTATCTTTGATTTTATTCTAATGTGATCAAAAGAATAACTTTTGTCATTTTCATGATGTGTGCTTTTAAGCTGTGTCATTCTGTAAGAGTTAAACTGTGTTCACTGCTGTGTTTAAAGGTGAAGCCTTCGGGTCACAGAGACCGGACGGTTTTGTTTAGAAACTCAGAGACAGTCTCATGAGCTGGGCTCCAGCTTTATCTATCTTTTTCCTAAACATTTCTCTCTGCTGCTGTTTGTAACCTTGGGTTTGATAAGGCAAGTGAACTCCTCTCTGTGTTCCTGTCTTTTTAAGTTCTAACTGTGCGGAAACGCTTCAGTCTTTGAATGGACAGAGAGTTCGAATGGACAGAGACCTGAAAGCTCTCTGCCTTGCAGCTGGTCAAGCTTGGTCAAGAGCCAAAGACTAACTTGTCAGCTAGAACTGATGGACGCCTCCATCCAGTTCCCCGAGCAAAAGCTCCAAAGTTCCTAATGAACTTTCTTTGAGAAACATCTCGTCTTGAAGTCGGCCAGAAGCTGCCACATGTTTCTGACGGCTGACGCGGATCCGAGGAGACGTTGGAAGTAAACGACCAGTTCAGACGTACGAGGGCCGGAAGGACTCTGTGCACCTGGGAGGCTGGTAATATCTTTATCAGACGCATCGTCAAAAGGTAAAGCTGTTTACAAACGTACCTGGGATTTAGCCGAAGTCGGATGGAAAGTGTCATCTCTGGTTACACTCGAGATAAATAACTTAATCTCTCCAACCTCTTATTCCTCCTTTTCCCTTTCCCTCTCAATCTTAAGCTGGAAACTATTTTAAGCTGAAGAGCCCCTCAGACTAAATATGTGTAACATCTAGTATTTATGTCTGTTGTGTTAAATCAAGTGTGCTGACGTATTTGAATTGAAAGAAAGTGAAATCATGTCAATCAAGTGTAATGGTGTTAATTTAGTTGATTTATTTTAAATAAATGATAGTGTCTCTTTGACATATCAAACTAAGTTAACGTGTCCATTGTCACTTAATGGCTCTGTTTATTTATCCATCATAAAGATCACAGAAATATTGAATAAACTGAAAAAGAAGAGAATCCGTGAAATTACTATTCAATCTGAATAAGTAAATTAAGGTAAAAAGGAGGTCAGTATTAAACTGACCCCCTCTAAACCCTTTACACATATAAAAAATAAAAAAAATGCCACTACAAGTGATCAGACTGTCTTTTACAATTCAAACAGTTTTTACTTGAAACATATGTATACCTGTCTCCCCTGAAATTAATCAGTCTGGACAGCAGTGGATCATGGTTGTTGTGTACTGTGTTTTCTAGCCTGTTGTTCTGGCCAGTGACTCCAGCGACTGCAGAGCATTACATTTACTCAGCGGCTGAGTCAGAAAAGTCAACAGCAGCCTGGCCTCTAGATTCAACTGTTACTTTCTCTGAAATGAGCAGGATCCCTAAGGAGATTAAAGTAAATACTGTACTTGAAAAGTAAAGTTCATTCAAACCAAGCTCAACGTTCAATCTTTTTTTTTCTTCTTAAAGTGACAGCTTTTTACCCTAATTAAGCTTTTTCATGGTGATTATTTTTGCTTGAGGACTGGTGTTTTTACTTTAATTTGGTGGACAGACTCAGTTTCAGTAACAACGATGCAGTCAATGTCATGTTTTCTAGAGTCCTATAAACCCTTTAAAAGCTCTGCTGTTATCAAATTGCTGTTGCCATCTTAAGTGGTAAATAAATGTTTATCACCCATTACTTGAATATATTGTGTTGATGTACAACCTTAAGAGTTAAGGGCGAGATACACTCGAGCGTCCTCACGATACGCCTATACGCAGCGTACGTACGCTGTGGCAAAAGCGTAGCCCCGCGTAGCCCCTCAGGGCAAGTACGCGCAAAAGTATTTTTTTACTACGCATACGCGATGCGCATACGCGATGCGCGGTGTCTGACCTAAACTTCCCCGGCGCCGGACTGTTTTGTATGTTACACAAATTAAATAAATTCCTCTTTTTTATCGCTGATCGGGCCTTTTCTTTTGTTTTTTTGCCTAAAGTCAAGTAACCGCTTCTTCCTCCGTTCACTCGATGAATGAAATGAATGAATTCAGGTCCTACCTGGGTGCGCGATGTTTTATATATTCCCTGGTGGGCTGTGTGCTGCAGGAAAAGCACTCCCTGTTATTATTTTTATTTCTGAGAGAACTTTTTATAACATATATAGTAGAAACACCGCATCAGAACACCGCAGCGGTCTTCAGCGAGCTGCTCATGATAGGTTTCACTTTGAGCTGACTGAAATCTGTCAATCATTTCAGTAGGCGTGTCAAAGTGACCAATCAGCGAGCTCAGTTGAGTCCCTTCCGTGTGCTGCTGCTCATATTACAACAAGGAGAACGAGAGCGTTTGAAAGCTGATTCTTGAAGTATAGCAGCAAAAACATACGCACAAAATATGCGCGTATACGCGCATATACGGAGTCTGCTTCAGTGTATCTCGGCCTTTAAAGCCATTTAAACTCCCAACTTTCAGTAGTGCATGGCCCAAAACATTGTAATAAATGGCAAAATGAACTACTGACTAATTAATTTTGTGTACAATAGTCTACCACTCCAATCATCCAAAAAAAAAAAAAAAAAATA
>JBBPBX010038076.1:13287-24138 GCA_038048925.1 Garcialebias charrua
TATATATATATATATATATATATTAAGGCTGTTAAAGTTAATGCTTTAACTCATGAGATTAATGTAAACAGATTAATGCATTAATATTACATAATGCAGATTAATCACATTACCTATTTTGACCTATAAAAGACTCTACCCTGCGCCGGTAGAGCTGTCATTTCTAACCTGAACCTGAAGCTCAGCCGACCCATATTCGGCCGGGCGCTCCATAATGTGTGTGTGTGTGTGTGTGTATGTGTGTGTGGCCGCTGATCATGTTACACAAGTGGACTTTACATTCATTTGAAATGCAGAAAAAAACTGAGATAATTCAAATCCCTATCTGGTAGGATATTATTTGTTTATAGCTTTTTCATAAAGCTTCACTTCAGAAGATCTGAAGCATCCCAACATGGCCCTTATAAAGAACCGTTGTTCATAGTTGAAATGTTTTCGTTTTTACAAGCAGCTGCTCAGTCTTCTTCGTGAGGTAATGCTCACTGACACTTCTTTGATATAAAATAAGCTTGAGTGTTTGAATTTGTGAAATAAAAAAGCTCAAGAAACAGAATAACTAAAGTCACTTTGTAAAGACAAGGTTGTCAGATGCAAATCAGGTTAAAAATATCCTGTTCTCTAATAGAACAACTTTAGATAATCTGTTACACAATGACCTCACAGACTTTAGCGCTCAGGTCCTAAAATCTGTTGATCAAACCAAAACTAATTTTTAGTAAAATCAGTTTTAATCTACAATTTGAAACTGTAGATACACAATTGAGTATGATTCATGACCCAGATGGTTAATTAAATCCTCTTCAACTCAGACCTGATGTGCTCAACCTGTCTGTCTCTTGTTCTCGTGTTTATTAAACGAGATCCCAAAAAATCAGTGAGTCCTTCGGGATTGAAATGGATCACGTGCTGCTTGTGTCTGAGGAATAGATCAGATGGGTGGAGGGTACTCAGCATGGAGAATTCTTATTTTAGAAAACCTCATTGTGTGATGATGAAAAAAGCAGGACAATATTGCCATTTCCATTCCTTCAGTGTTGAAACAAACCATCCATCTTTTTTTTCTTGTCTCTGTGTAGCACTCAGTTCAATTTCTCCCTTAATCCTTCTTTGTCTGTCAGAAACACAAACACACCCAATAATGTGTCTGATTGTTCACGAAGGGACTTCCTAAAGAAGGGGATTCCCACTAAAAGTCATGCTGGGAACATCAGAGCAAACATGACACTGCAGTGTTATAAATTAATGACTGTCCAAATGGTGAAGACAAACGAGCAGCTTCGGATGTTATCCGTGCATTAAATGGCCGTTATTAGTTGTTATCTTCCCCATATGTAGCAGGGAAACTGTCCTACCTACCTCATAGCACAGGGGTGTCAAAGTTAAATACACCGATGGCCAAAAAAAACCAAATTTTCTACAAGCCAAGGGCCGGACTGGTTCAATGTTTATTATAAGGGGGTGATGAATGGTAAATGGAGCTTATTTATATAGCGCTTTCCAGCCCCCTGTGAGGAGCCCCAAAGCGCTTTCCAATACCAGCCATCCACCCATTCATACACCGGTAGTGGTAGCCTGCCTTGCAAGGTGCCATCCAGACCTACCGGGAGCAACTCGGGGTTAGGTGTCTTGCCCAGGGACACAACGACACATGGTGAGCGGACGCGGGATTCGAACCTCCAACCTTCCGATCGGGGGTCGACTGCCATTACCACTGTGCCACGGCCGCCCACAAATATGAGAATGTGATATGAGAATTGTTTTCTTCTTTCTGCACCCTTTTCATTCAATGTTTTCTTTTTGAGGAATTTGTTTTATTTTTTTCTCTTTTAAACAAATGAATAAATGAATTAAATTAAATGTTAAATAACTTTACATCTGCTAAGTTATTGGCATAAATCAACACAGACATGTTCCTGCTTTTAGTATTTTACATTGTTTTATAATGTAGCTGTTTATGTTACGTTTTGTTTTTTTAATACAGTTTTCTTATGATTTTTAATTAATATGCTTTTTTAGGATTGTTTACTGTTGGCTGCAAGTATCAAGCTGCAAAATCCATCATTTTCTACAGCTGATTGCTGTTGGTCATTAATTATGATGAAATGTAGCAACTTCTCGGTGAACGTTCGAGCTCCGTGGCTTCAGCGGGACGCCACTCTCACTGAACCGAAACACAAGCATCCCGATACGGCCAGCCACGTCCCCGTCTCGATGGAGGGACAGGCTGAGAGCGGCTGACCAAAATCAGAGTGCCCGCCCCGGATTGAACAAGAAAAACACACCACTGAAGCCACAGAGCTCAAATGTTTACAGGGAAGTTTCTAAACTTCATCGTAAGAACTCCTTAATTTTCTATAATTACGATGAAGTTTAGCAACTACTCAGTGAACATTTGAGCTCCGTGGCTTCAGCTGTGTTTTTTTTTTTTTTGTTCAATCCGGGGCGGGCGCTTTGATTTTGGTCAGCCGCTCTCAGCCTGTCCCTCCTTCCAGACAGTCAGACAGCGGGTCGGACTGGACGCAGCCGGCCGCGGTCGGTCTCCCTGGTTCGGTTCAGCGAGAGTGGCGTCCCGCTGATGCCTCAGAGCTCGAATGTCCAATGTAAAACTAACTTGACTGTGGTTTAATGTGGTGCTATGGCTCTGTAGACATTGCATGTTTCTGTCTTGCTGTGTTTAGTGTAAAATACTTCCACACAGCGGACATGTTTCGATGAAAAGTTGGCAAGCTGTTAGCTAAAGTGCTACTCACTCAATCCTCACGCTGTAGCTGGCTGCAAACTATGGAATGGATTTCCTGAATGTGCCATGAGGCAGGTCTTATTACTCTGGGTTCATGAGACACGACTCCGGATCAAATCGGCCCTACCCCTACTACCGTTGCATTGTAGGGAATGTAGTGTTTTGACCTAAGGTACAGTTTTCGTCATATGTGGAGGGCCTTAGGCCCTTCTTTACACAGATTAGTTTGTAAGAATCAACAGAGGCACAGCTGCAAGTTAGATAGTTTATTAAAAATATTCACAATTTAAAACACAATTTAAAAAATAACCACACTAGAAGTGGGAGACGTCTAAGAATCTTAACACTTGAAAAAATAACTAAAACCCTTCCAAAAACTTAAAGTATAAATAAATCAAAACTGAAACATTGCATGAAACATGCAAACACCAGCGGGCGGCTGTGGCCTGCGGGCCGTTTCTAATAGTAATTAAATATCATCCAGGGGGCCATAGATAATTAATATGGGAGCCGGATCTGGCCCGCGGGCCTTGAATTTGACATATGTGTCGTAGCAGATTTAAAAGTATGTTATTATCTTTATTATCGCTGATAATAGGCAGCGTCTCGCCGGGGTAAACCAGGAAGTGTCTTTTTTTTTTTCAGCTTATATAACCCTTTTCCTAAACTTAACCTTACACCTGACCCAGAGGACCAACCCTAAACTTAACCCCTTACCCTTATGCCTAAACCTAACCAAGACCCTAAACCTAAACCAAGACACTTTACTTTACACCTAACCACGTGAAGCTAGGGCTGGGCGATATGGAAAAAAATATTTTTTTCACGATATGGACTTTTTTATATCATGATAACGATATATATCACGATATATACAACACAATGTGTGTGTGTGTGTACAGGAAAAATTTGGACCAAAGTTTTTTTATTTTATTATTTTACTACAGATAGTTACAATTATAAGAATGTGAACAAAAAGAACAAGGAAATTTGGACCAAAGTAGAAACTAGATCTACCTTAATTCAAGGAGTACGATTATGGAATGACTTAATGACAAATGACAAATGTTAAGGAAGCCAAATCATTCCTTGTATTTAAGAAACTGGTAAAAAATGAATTGCTAAAAAAATATAAATGAATCTAATTTAATGTGTGATATATGTGAATTGAAAATTGACTGAGTTATTTACTTATTTTGTTATTATAGAAAATATTGTTTGAACTGTTATTAGATGAATAAGGAGCAGATTTAATAAGATTTATTCTTCATCTGCTACCTTTCATTTTATTTTTTTTCTATTATGAATACGTTAATTGTTGTATTTCATATTATAAAATGAATAAACTAACAAACAAACAAACTCCTTTTCTACTTTGGTCCAAATTTTTCCTGCAGGTGGCGGTAAAACAACAGCTGCTAATGAAACTCACGAAGAAGAAATCCGCTCTGAAGTTTGAGTAAACAAAGCAAGAAACAGAAAAGAGAAAACGTTGCGTTTGATTGCGGTTCTGTTGTGTCTCTGGTCTGTTTTGTATTGGTTAACTGGACCCGAGTTCGGACTCGGTTGGACTCTGGGTTCGTGTCCTCTGGACCCATTTTGTCTCAGAGTTTCAGCGGAGCGAAATAATGGAAGCTAACAAGGTGAGCTTCCCCCTCTTTTTGGTAAAAGTTTTTAAAGCATGTGTCGCAAACCCGCGCGCGCGTCAAACATAAAGCAGCGCCGTCATCTCGCAAAACCACAATATGAAGCTTCTTTGCGACAGTTATCTTTTTATTCTTATTTATCACGATAGAGACGATAGAAGGAAAGTAGCACGATAGACACGTTTCTATCGTCCCCACGATATATATCGTCATATCGCACAGCCCTACGTGAAGCCATTATGAGCGCTAACAAAGCCAAAAACGGAGCCTATTATCATCGCTACCAACACTAACAATGTGCCTTTAAACCTACTAGGAGGTACAGGAGGGCCAGTCTGACTTCTACATGTTGTGATGATAATAACTAATAAGGGCCATTTAATGCTTGATAACGCTCGAAGCGGGTGAGACAAACCACACTATCATACACTGGTGATTAGATTTGGTGCAGTAGCTTGGTGGTCGGTTCTGCAGTACTGTAATCCTGAGGCTACAGGTTGGTGCCCAGATTGGCTCAGGAAGGCCTTCCAGTATAAAACAACCATCAAATCGTTCATGTGAGTTTCTTGCTGCTGAACCCCATGCAGAAGGAATCCATTAAAGAACATCACTGGGGATTTAATATAATCTGGTTATTTAATCCTCACTCTCCTGTTTTTATTATTTTTTGTGTGCATTTATTAGTGTGTCTAAATTGTTTGTGGGCTTTTTATTGTGTGTGTGTGTGTAAAAATCCCTCAAGTTCTGCATATATATATTTTTTTCCATTTACCCTTTATTTATCCAGGTAGTCTCATTGAGCCACGAGAACTCCTTTTCAAGAGAGACCTGTTTAGGGAGCAGAAGGTGGGGGTTAAGGGCCTTGCTCAGGGGCCCAGAGTGGGTGAATGGGTAGGATATATGAGAGAGGTCAATATTAAACTGACTCACTTTACATATCTTAATTACTTATTTATTCAGATTGAATAGTAATTTACGGATTCTTTCTTTTTCAGTTTACCCAATATTTCTGTGATCATAATGATGGATAAATAAACCATAAAGCCATTAAGTGACAATGCAAACGTTGATTTTAGTTGGTATGCCAGGAGACACTACCTTTTATTTAAAAGAAATCAACTAAAATTAACACCATTACACTTGATTGACGGATTTCACTTTTGCAATTTAACACGCATCAGCACACTTAAATTGCAACACAACAGACATAGTACTGTATTGAGTTGACATATTACTTTCTATCTGTGGCTCTTTAGCTTAAAACTGTAGTTACCAGCTTAAATTGAGAAGGAGAAAGAAAATAGGAGGAAAAATGGAAAGATTTTAAGAGGAAGTTTATCTTGCATTTATAAAACCAGAGGACACTCTTCCATACGCGTCCAGCTAAGATATCATCACACCCCCAGTAAGCAAACAGCTGCTCCTTTACCTTAACCCCAAATTTACACTACATGCGTTCCCGCTCCGCTCCGCAGGTCGCAGCTGAGCGTTTCAAGTCCAGTTTACACTACCTCCGGTCCGGTCCGCCTGGATGCGCCGCTCCGAGACGCATGCGGGAATTGCGAGATCGCGCGATAAATCAAGTGATAAATAATGAAGTCAGAACAAAACAATTCATTCGGTGGAAGAAGGAGAACAACAGTAGAGACTGCCTCGCTGTTTGATTGTTTTTTGCATTGAGATATGAGCGACAGGACATGGTTTGAGCGACAGGATGTGATCTATTACATTTCAGAATAAAATATTTTTTTATTTTTATTTCTTGTATTGCGTTTGTAGGCGTAGTCATAAATGATAGTTTGACAGCATTTTTGTACAAATAAATCCGTATAGAGCTAGGATTAGTCCGCCCGTGGTGATTTTATTTTGTAAATACGGATGTTGTGCTCGTTCCTTTTCCTGTTGGTGCGACGTAATCTTTAAAAGTTGACTCCGGCACAGCTCCGGCGTCCGGCAGAAATAGGATGGATTCTAATTTGACGGACTGCCGTCCGCTCGCCGCCGCCGTGCGGAGCCAGTGTAAATGATCTCATTGATTATAATGGGTGCGTATTTGCTGCGGAGGTCGGACCGGAGCGGGGCGGAGCCGGAACGCATGTAGTGTAAATAGGGGGTAAGACGTCCGCCTCGGTTCTGGTAAAGAGCTGTGATCAGCCTTGGACTGACGAGTCGTAGGTCCCGCAAGTCCAAGCTGGACTCCAACGTGTTTACCTTGTCAGTGTCGGTGATACTTGCTTTAGTCGGCAGAAGTCGTGGCAATCATGGCTTTGGCTCAAGATAACTTATTCCAGAAAGGAATAAACAAAGTTCTGAGCTTACGCTCGGTTCGAAGTGGACTGATAACAAGCATGTTATTAGCCCTTACTGAAGAACGAAGGTCTTTGGCTCTTGACCAAACGTCTGACAGCTTGAAGAGAAAGTTCACACCTCCTCTTCCTTACAGGAACTAGAGGTTCCAGGAAAAACTTAGAACCCTTAGTAGAGGATCTGAGACTTGTCCCTCTCCGATTGGTTCAAAAGAACCAGTCGAGGAGTTCACTTGCTGTTATCAAGCTTCAAGGTTACAGCCAGAAGCAGAGAGAAATGTTTAGGAAAAAGACAGACGCATAGACTCCAAGAGGTAAAATACTTGGATTAGCATCTTAACACTTCTAAAACAAATCTGAAAATCACAATTTGACATAAAATTCAACTCTGACACCATTATATGGTCAAGTAACACAGTAATGCTCCACATTTAAAGAATAACACAGCATATAACACATATCATGAAAATGACAAAAAGTTATTCTTTTGATTACATTAGAATAAAATTAAAGAAGCCAATAGTCTCTTTTGGTGACTATGTTCTCAGATTACAACTAATGGAATAATTTGTAGTAAATGTCTGTTCACTGAAAGGTCAGTAAAGGTCATCACTGGAACAGTTCAAAAATACTTCAGTTTGACCCTGGGTAGGTCCACTACACAGGTGTGGGTGTTTCACCTTTTTCCTTTAAAATATGTCATTTAGGTAACAGGCAAGTACTGTCATCAAATCATTCATATGCTAATTCAAAAATAAATGCAGTATAACTTTTAGTCATTCATCACCACAGATCCTGAAAATTGATTCATTTTGGGGGATCTTTCAGATCTAAGGATTGAAAAACATTAACATCCATCCATACATACATACATACATACATACATACATACATACATACATACATACATACATACATACATACATACATACATACATACATACATACATACATACATACATACATACATACATACATGCAACCATACATACATCCAGCCAACCATGCATCCATCCATCCATCTTTAGATGCTTTGTTCTTTCTGGTTCTTCTGGTTTCTTTCAGGGTCACTGGTACCCATGTCCAGCATCACTGTGTGAGGGGAGGGGGACATCCAGGACAGGTCTCCAGTCCATCAAAGGGACACATAGAGACAAACAAGACAAACAACTATTCACTCTCTCACTCACACCTAGAGACAATTTAGAGTTACCAATCAGTCTAACATGTATGTTTTTGGTCTGTGGGAGAAAACTCACGCATGCACAGAGAGAACATGCAAACTCTGCCCAGAAAGGCCCCTGGCCGGGATTTGATCCGGCAAAATTCTCGCTGCGATCCAACAGCTTTACCAACTGATCCACCGTGCTGTCCAGAAATATTAACATACTTTTATTCTTTCAGTGACATTATGGGACAGTCCAAGGAAATTTGTTGAAATCTCAAGTACACGATGATCCTCCTCTGAATGATGAATCTGGGTTTGAAGTCAAGTAGTTTCAAATCACCCACCAGTGTCAGTCAGAACGTCAGCAGTTTCTTTCAAGAAGCACAAAGAGAATCCTCAACTCTTTGACGCGCACAATCCAAGCCTCTTCTTTATTTAAATACTGCCAAAATTAATCGTGTTTTCAAAGGGTTCAATTTACTTAACTTTTAGTTGTATTATAATATTATATGAAGTATAATTTATTGTCTTTCTTATGTGATATATTTATACTGTTTATATTTTGACATTAGAAATTTGGGGATTTTATGATTTTAGCACTTTTCTCACATTTTTGTTTTGACTTTAAGTTAGTTTTTTAAACATAATGTGGAGGAGATTCAGGTTTGTTCATGTATAAAAACAGACATGTATAAATTAATTTATACATGAATGCATGTATAAATTAATACAATAAATTAATCAATATAATTGAAAGAATACAGGTTCATTTATTGATTCAGTTCATGTATATACAGTATATATATAAAAAATAAAAAAATAAAAATAAAAACAGACCAGAGGCCATCTTAGAACCAACATAACTTTTTTTTTTTTTTTTTCCCACTTTGGAGTAAACTGTTGGAGGAGAAGCAGTTTTCTTCAGTGTTTCCTCAGACTGACAAAGCCTTCTGGATGGAAGACGAAACGTCTCAGCACAAAGAAGAAATCTTCCAGATGACCTGACTGAAAATTGTTGCGTTTTCTGACTACATCTAAAAAAAAATAAAAAAAATAAAAAATAAAAAAAAAACATGTTTTTATTTTCTTGACAGATTCTATTTCACTTTTTTAACACCTGAACTTTTGTTTATGGTAAATGGCTTCTGTTGAAGGTCAATGGATTTTCTTTTCTAAAACACTGCATTATTTGAACACTGTCAGACCTTTTAAGTCTTTTGAAGCCCCTTGCTATTCATAGACACTTCATTTTATACAATCGCGGTCAGCTTCATTCTTTATAACATATGACTCTTTATGACTTTCTCCCTTGACACAAACTATCATGCTCTGTTGAACCCAGAGTGCAGACATACTAAATGAGGAATTTTTATGTAAAATAAAGTAAACAGATTTAATAATAAACACAAAAACAAAATCTGAAGCGGCAACAAAACTTGCATGACATAAGGGAGACAGAGGAACAGAGCATGATGGCTATGGGAAGCACAATCCACAGATGAGGGGATAACAAAATTAAATTATGAGACACAACGAGGATCAGGTGAGAATGGGAAGAGCAGGAGCTGACTGCACGAGAAGCCAAATACTGGGGTAGCTGAAACAAGTAAAATTGATATTAAAAAAAACTAAATGCAATAATCACAAGGTCACCAAAGCATCACAAAACACAAGGATCCTGACAAAAAAAGGTGAATTCATCACATTTACTTCTGATAAAACCCTTACTTTTAAGTGAGCTGTGGAGGCTGGTCAGTAGCAAACAAATTTAAGTGTTTCTCATCTGTTTTTAATTTTACTTATCAAAACTGAGAACAGACAGTCCAATTTATTTTTTATATTTAGTAGCTAAAATCAAAGCAGCAAATATATTTTGCCTAGAGACATTTTTTTTGCATAAATGTAGTGTGAATGCTTATTACTGAAGAACTTGCTAAAATGATTTGTAGCTTAAATGGAAGAACAAGCATAAGCTAGAAAGCAGAAAGAACACATGCTGTACTTGCTTAAAATTGTTTTAAATAAGCAGAGATGAGCAACAAAAAGTGAAAATTATCTGAAAACAGCTGAAATTAGCTTAAAAATGCAAAAAAGCTAGCTGAAAAGGCAGAACAAGATTAAATTGGCAAAGAAAGCAGAAAGAACATGTTTGACCAATTAGGCTGAAAGAAACAGAGATGAGCACAAAAAGTAGTAACTATCTGAAAAAAGCTAAAATTAGCAAAAACAAAACCCACCAACAAGTAGCTAAAAATGCAAAAAGAAGCTGAAATCACAAGAAGGAAGTGGAGAGAGCAATTTTTTTTTTGCTGAATTAGGCTTACAAGAAAGTTGAAATGAGTGTAAAAACTATAAAATTAGCTAAAAAAGCAAAAATTAGCATCAAAACATCTAAATAGTACGGTAGTTGAAAAAAATAGAAAAAGCTGAAACTTGCAGGAATAAGATGCAATTAGCAGATAGATGTTAGAAGCACAACAATGTTGTACAAAGTACGTAGTTAGCAGAAATAATCTGAAAGGAGCACAACACAGCAGAAAATAGCTGGAAAAAAGTTTAAATTTGCACAAGGAAGCTGAAAGACGCTTAACCAGAACAACACGTGAAAGGAGTAGTAAAAGGTTGTGAACACATCTAAAGATTTGAAGGATGTAAAATGAGCTCATTTCATTTCCTATGAGGAAAAACATGGCAGAAAATGTTAAATATTTAAAAAAGCTAAAGTTGCACTAATACCAAAAGTCATAGCAGGATTGCCCAGAAAGAGCTGAATGTTTTGATATTGTTGAAACAGCACAACAATTGTGGAACAAGAGCCAAAAATCTACGGAAGAAAAATGATCATAATTGTGTTTATGCTTCATAAACATTCACACAATTATCTGATTTGTAAACAATACTACAAATATGCCTATAATTTCTGATGTATTAATTTACCTGAGATATAAGCTTATGAAAGCTGCTGAAGAAGAAATAAACATCTAAGGCTTT
>JBBPBX010038077.1:0-15800 GCA_038048925.1 Garcialebias charrua
CAATGAAGAACGAACAAAACACAAAAATTCCAAACACCCACAGGAGAGGCGGACACGCAACGGGGGTAGAGGGGGCCTCCCCGATCCCGAGGTACGGTCATACTGGCCCGAATCAGCGACATCCGCGGCAGCAAACCGTAAATCCAGAAGCTGCTTCCGATCATAAACCAGCAGTGTAGTTATGTCTCCAATGAAGAACGAACAAAACACAAAAATTCCAAACACCCACAGGAGAGGCGGACACGCAGCCATGCTTATGGGCGCCATCTTATCACAGTTGTTCAACATGTGCTGTACCTCTGATGATCTCATTCCTGATCTTATCCATCCTTGTCACTCCTAAGGAGAACCTCAGCATCTTCATTTCTGCTACTTCCAGTTCTGTCTCCTGTCTTTTTGTCCATGTCTCTGTCTCCAGACCATACAACATAGCTGGTCTCACCACTGTCTTGTAAACTTTTCCTTTGACCTTTGCTGACACCTTTTTGTCACAAATCACTCCTGAAACTTTTCTCCATCCACTCCATCCTGCCTGGACTCTCTTCTTCACCTCTTTACCACATTCCCCATTTTCCTGGACAGTGGACCCCAAGTACTTGAAGTCCTGCACCTTTGTGACCTCTGCTCCTTGTAGCCTCACTGTTCCACTGGCCTCCCTCTCATTCACACACATGTACTCTGTCTTACTACGGCTGACTTTCATTCCTCTTCTTTCAAGTGAATACCTCCACCTCTCCAAGTTCTCTTCCACCTGTTCCCTGTTCTCACCACATATCACAATGTCATCTGCAAACATCATAGTCCATGGGGATTCCTGCCTGACCTCATCTGTTAGTCGGTCCATCACCAGAGCAAACAAGAAGGGGCTCAGAGCCGATCCTTGATGCAATCCCACCTCCACCTTGAAGCTATCTGTCACTCCTACAGCACATCTCACCACTGTCCTGCTGTCCTCATACATGTCCTGTACCAGTCTAACATACTTTTCTGCCACTCCAGATTTCCTCATGCAATACCACACCTCCTCTCTTGGCACCCTGTCATATGCTTTTTCTAAATCCACAAACACACAATGGAGTTCTTTCTGACCCTCTCTGTACTTCTCTATCAACATCCTCAAAGCAAAGATGCATCTGTGGTGCTCTTTCTTGGCATGAAACCATACTGCTGCTCACAGATAGTCACCTCTTGTCTAAGCCTTCCTTCCACAACTCTCTCCCAGATCTTCATTGTGTGGCTCATCAACTTAATTCCCCTGTAGTTGCTACAACTCTGTACATCACCCTTGTTCTTAAAAATGGGAACCAGCACACTTCTTCTCCATTCTTCAGGCATTTTCTCACCCTCAAATATTCCATTAAATATTTGAGTCAAAAACCTCACTGCCATCTCTCCAAGACATTTCCAAACCTCCACTGGTATGTCATCAGGTCCTACTGCCTTCCCCTTCTTCATTCTTTTCAGAGCTTTCCGGACTTCACCCTCACTAATCTTTCCCACTTCCTGGTCCACAGTTTCTATGACCTCCACTCTTCTTTCTCTTTCATTCTCTTCATTCATTAGCTCCTCAAAGTAATCCTTCCATCTTCCCATCACACTCTCCTCACTTGTTAGAACATTCCCATTCCCATCTTTAATAAGCCTAACCTGCTGCACATCCTTTCCAGCCTGATCCTCTGTCTTGCCAATCGGTACAAGTCCTTCTCGCCCTCTTTAGTGTCCAGTCTCCCATACAACTCATTGTACGCTCTCTGCTTTGCCTTAGCTACTTCCCTCTTTGCTCTATGTCCCATCTCCTTATATTCCTGTCTCCTCTCTTCAGTCCTCTCACTGTCATATTTAGGGATGGGAATCGAGAACCGGTTCTTTTAGAGAACCGGTTCTTTAGAGTTCAATTCCCTGGAATTGTAGGCAGCTTGTCTTAACAATTTTGTTTATCGGTTCTCTGACTCGTTCTACTGACTCGTCGTGGTGACGCATTTACGTGATGACATCACAGACATGCGCCGTATTTGGTGTTTAACATGGCGTCGAGGAAAAAGCGGAGACAAAACCAGGTCTACTTGCAACACATGCAAAGCGTCGATTACAATAAAGGGCGGAAATACTTCTAACATGCAGAGAGAAGCATTTGACCACTCAGCATGAGGTGAGTTTGCACAAATGTACCGTCTTTAACACGCTGCTTCGTGACGCTGCTTCGTGGTGGAAGCGGAGCTAACAAACTAGCGTCCTCCTCTGTTTTAAATGTTGCAGGCTGCACGTAACGTTAAACTCCTCCAGTTCCTGTCACTTGTTACTTTTTTGCTTTACTGCTTCCACTGTGTTGTATAAATAATCTCCATCTCATGTAATAACATTTAGCTGACGAGGATTGCTGGAGTCTGGCTGGCTCAGAGGCTGTTGCTAGCACACCTTTAGCTTTCAGGATGACGATATTAACACACAACACTCCTAAAAATGCCGCCGTAGAAATGGGAGCAAAAACAAAAGTGTTGTTTTATATTTTTGTTCAGTGTGTTTCATTGTAGCCTCTTTCTGTTGTGAGAGCTTTTGTTGCTGCTCACTGTTTTTAATGGTGAATTTCTTCTGAAGCTGGCAGAGCTGTGAGAGACGCAGAGGAAGAGATGCAGAGGGAGGCAGAAGAGGATGAAGATAACTATGTAAGTTTTGTTTTTGTAATGAAAGATGATAAATTACATGGATTATTACACTATTTATTTTAAAATCTTTGAATGGCGTTCTGCACTTCACTATTCCGCCACCAGGTTTCCTTATCATCCATTCTCTGTCCAGATGACACACCAAGTACCTTCCTACCTGTCTCTCTAATTACTGTTGCTGTAGTAGCCCAGTCACTTGGAAGCTCTTTCTTACCACCCAGAGCCTTTAACAGCTCGTCTCTGAATTTCTCACATTCTTCCTTCTTTAGCTTCCACCATTTGGTCTTCTTCTCTGATTTTACTATTTTTCTCTATTATAACTTATTTATTACAACTGTTATTTATTACAACTGTTGTTATTTATTACAACTGTTATTTATTACAACTGTTATTTATTACAACTGTTATTTATTACAACTGTTATTTATTATAACTGTTGTGAATTATTAAAACTGTTGTTATTTATTATAACTGTTGTTATTTATTATAACTGTTGTTATTTATTATAACTGTTGTTATTTATTATAACTGTTGTTATTTATTATAACTGTTGTTATTTATTATAACTGTTGTTATTTATTATAACTGTTGTTATTTATTATAACTGTTGTTATTTATTATAACTGTTGTTATTTATTATAACTGTTGTTATTTATTATAACTGTTGTTATTTATTATAACTGTTGTTATTTATTATAACTGTTGTTATTTATTATAACTGTTGTTATTTATTATAACTGTTGTTATTTATTATAACTGTTGTTATTTATTATAACTGTTGTTATTTATTATAACTGTTGTTATTTATTATAACTGTTGTTATTTATTATAACTGTTGTTATTTATTATAACTGTTGTTATTTATTATAACTGTTGTTATTTATTATAACTGTTGTTATTTATTATAACTGTTGTTATTTATTATAATAACTGTTGTTAATTATTATAACTGACTGTTGTTAATTATTATAAGTGTTGTTATATTTATTATAACTGTTGTTAATTATTATAACTGTTGTTAATTATTATAACTGTTATTTATTATAATTGTTGTTATTTATTATAACTGTTGTTATTTATTATAACCGTTGTTATATTGATTATAAATGTTGTTATATTTATAACTGTTGTTATATTTATTATAACTGTTGTTATTTATTATAACTGTTGATAGTGCAGACAATCTTTGGACTGCAGCTGCCTGTCGTGCACATGTGCACCTCCACGCTTGGAGCATGTCACACATCTGTGGGGGGTTCTCCTAAAATCTCCCCCAGAGACCTGGATTCAGAACCTTCAGTTTCAGAGAATGAGTCTGTTGTCTGTAAATGAACGAAAGTTTCACATCGTGTAAACGGGGCCTCATGGCTGCCCTGTCTGTCAATCAAGAGACAAATTCCATAGATGAATGATCGGCTGTTTATTTTTTTATTGTCATGCCATCTACCAAGAAAACCTTTGAGATGGACTAGTAGATCAAGATCAACATATTGGGCACCCCTGCTGTAAAGTCTTATGAATCTGTGTCTCCTTCGTGTCCTCTCAAACCCCAGCCGATCAGTGAAACAAGGTGAAGTGAGATCATCAGTTAAATGAAGATGTTACATGGTTTCTTGTTCCACTGTACCTTTATCCTCTCGATGCTCGCCTCTATTCTCAGCTGTTGCACTGTCCGCCGGG
Source organism: Garcialebias charrua (assembly GCA_038048925.1). NCBI lineage: Eukaryota > Metazoa > Chordata > Actinopteri > Cyprinodontiformes > Rivulidae > Garcialebias > Garcialebias charrua. Next base: position 4,344 of record JBBPBX010038077.1, read on the forward strand.
CGTGGTTGATGTTATTGGAGCTGTGAAGCTTTGAAGACATCCTGGGCAGCACAACACTGTAATAAAGAACAGAGAGCTGCTTGGGTACGCTGATGGCACACAGTGGGTTTCAAATATCACATAAAACTGTAATGAGGCACACGCAAAGTACAAAAACTATGTAAAATACTTTTGTTTCCCCCAAGATTCCAAACAGAATAAATGTCATACAGCTGTACGTCCTGCATGAGTCAAGCCAGAAAGTCAGAGTCAGAGATACTTTATTGTCATTCGCACCACATGTGGTACATGTGATGGAACGAAATTATGTACACAGGGTCCCGGTTACATCCAACAAAAGTATTAAAATGTGAAAGAAAAACAGTAATAACATCTAAGATATGAACTAAGAAAAACGTCAACTAGAAATACACTAAGCACTAATGTAATAGAAAAACATTACTTTGAACAGCAGCACGAACATGAGTCTGTGTGAGCAGATGAACACAGCAACATGAAACAGATCAGCAGCAACATGAAACAGATCAGCAGCAACATGAAACAGATCAGCAGCAACATGAAACAGATCAGCAGCAACATGAAACAGATCAGCAGCAACATGAAACAGATCAGCAGCAACATGAAACAGATCAGCAGCAACATGAAACAGATCAGCAGCAACATGAAACAGATCAGCAGCAACATGAAACAGATCAGCAGCAACATGAAACAGATCAGCAGCAACATGAAACAGATCAGCAGCAACATGAAACAGATCAGCAGCAACATGAAACAGATCAGCAGCAACATGAAACAGATCAGCAGCAACATGAAACAGATCAGCAGCAACATGAAACAGATCAGCAGCAACATGAAACAGATCAGCAGCAACATGAAACAGATCAGCAGCAACATGAAACAGATCAGCAGCAACATGAAACAGATCAGCAGCAACATGAAACAGATCAGCAGCAACATGAAACAGATCAGCAGCAACATGAAACAGATCAGCAGCAACATGAAACAGATCAGCAGCAACATGAAACAGATCAGCAGCAACATGAAACAGATCAGCAGCAACATGAAACAGATCAGCAGCAACATGAAACAGATCAGCAGCAACATGAAACAGATCAGCAGCAACATGAAACAGATCAGCAGCAACATGAAACAGATCAGCAGCAACATGAAACAGATCAGCAGCAACATGAAACAGATCAGCAGCAACATGAAACAGATCAGCAGCAACATGAAACAGATCAGCAGCAACATGAAACAGATCAGCAGCAACATGAAACAGATCAGCAGCAACATGAAACAGATCAGCAGCAACATGAAACAGATCAGCAGCAACATGAAACAGATCAGCAGCAACATGAAACAGATCAGCAGCAACATGAAACAGATCAGCAGCAACATGAAACAGATCAGCAGCAACATGAAACAGATCAGCAGCAACATGAAACAGATCAGCAGCAACATGAAACAGATCAGCAGCAACATGAAACAGATCAGCAGCAACATGAAACAGATCAGCAGCAACAAGAAACAGATCAGCAGCAACAAGAAACAGATCAGCAGCAACATGAAACAGATCAGCAGCAACACGAAAAAGATCAGCAGCAACATGATGTGATTATTCTGGATAGATATTCATGAGTCTAACAGCTTCAGGGTAGAAGCTGTTCCTGAGTCTAGTGGTTCTACACTTAATGCTCCTCAACCTCCTTCCTGAGGGGAGCAGGGCAAAAAGTGCGTGTGCTGGGTGAGTGGGGTCCTTCATGATGCAGGTGGCTCTCTTCCTGCATCTGGAGGTGTAGATGTCTGTGATGGTGGGGAGACTGACTCCAACATCTTCTGTGCAGCCTTCACCACTCTCTGCAGAGCTTTTCTTTCTGCAGCTGTGCAGCCTCCATGCCACACGTTGATGCTGGAGCACAGGATGCTCTCCACTGCACACCTGTAGAAGGAGGTGAGGACTGAGCTTCTCAGACCAGCTCGTCTCAGCCGTCTGAGGAAGTAGAGTCTCTGATGACCTTTCTTGATCAGGCTGGTGGTGTTGTTGCTCCAGCTGAGGTTATCATTCAAGTGTACACCCAAGTATTTGTAGCTGGAGACCACTTCCACTGCAGATCCTCTTATGGGGTGTGGGTGTGTTTGTTCCTTCTGAAGTCCACAATCATCTCCTTTGTCTTCTTCACATTGATGTGAAGGTTATTCTCCTTGCACCAGCTCTCCAGGTGTTCCACCTCCTGCCTGTAGCTGGACTCATCATTGTTTGTGATGCATCCCACCACAGCTGTATCATCTACAAACTTTACAATATGACCACCTGGATGGGTAGCTGCACAATCATACGTGAGCAGAGTGAACAGGAGAGGGCCCAACACACATCCTTGAAACACACTTCCATCTCCAGAAAGAGACTTGTCAATCTGATAATGCACTTAAGGCCGGCGCAGAGCTCCGCGCTCCAGCGAGCGCGACGCCCCGTTGTGTGTGCGGCGCTCGCACGCGCCTTGCACAAGTCTTTGAACGGTTGCGCGAACGCGCCAAGCTCCAATTTTACGACCGCGTACGCGATGCGCGGTGTCTGACCAATCAGCGACCTCAGTTCAGTCCCCTCCGCGCGCATCTGCTCAAGGAGAACGTGAGCATTTTAGCAGAGCTCTGCCCGGTGAACAGGCGCGCACAGAATGCGCCGTGTGTGGCATCTAGGGAGGACGCTGAGCTCTGCATCGGGAAATATCACGCTTGCTTCAGACCTTGAGGCATGCTTGGTTGGGACGTTCTCTACTCTGAAGCTCTTAACAGGACTCAGACAGAAGCTGGTACGTCCTAAAGACAAAACCCCAAACACAGACTGAGCAGGATGGTGTAAGTTCAGGAATGTTCAGATCTCTGTAGTGGAAAAAACACCCCCCCTCCCCACAGACAAGACTCAGCTGACACTCTTTAGATGACCAGAATGTTAAGACTTTGTCTAGTCAGTTTTATTTATACAGCACATTTAAAAACAGCAGCTGTTACCAAAGTGCTTAACAATAAAAATCAATGGCAGTAATTTAATGAAAAAATACTGTAATACCAAAAATTTATTAAAAGCATCAAAAGAAAAAACAAAAACACAAAACAATAACATACTAAAACAAATCACACTGTGTTAAAAGTCAGTGAAACAGGTGTGTTTTAACAGAGATTTAAAAACAGGAAGTGAAGGGGCCTGTCTGATGTTGGGACAGATGTTCCAGAGTTTAGGAGCCACGACTGAAGAAGCCTGATCTCTGAGCTTCAACCAAAAGCAGCTGATCTGATGATCTCAGCACCCGACAAGGAACATGTGTCGAAGTAGGTCAGAGAGATATGAGCGTTCAAGGACATTTATGCACTTAAAGGTCAACAGGAGAATTTATAATCTATCCTGTTACATACAGGGAGCCAGTGAAGGGAGGACAACACTGGTGAAATGTGCTCAAACCTACGAGTTCCTGTTAAGAGCTGAGCTGCAGCATTTTGGACGAGCTGGAGACGTGAAATGGACCTGACTGACCTCAGCCTAGAACACGTTACAGTAGTCCAGTCACAGTACTGAAGGCATGGACTCATTTTTCAAGGTCAGATCTGGTCAACACTGACTTCAGCTGAGCGTAACTGGAAGAAGCTTTTCTGCAGAACAGAGTTAATATGTTTATTAAATCAGTCTAAAACCATCCTGACATTTGTAACATTTAACAAACTTTAATTTGGATGAAGAAGACAGATGGTTTGAGATGGGGTAGAGAAGCCTTTTACTTCAAATAAGAAAACAAATCTACAAAGGTCTTAGATTTCAACTTTCCAAAACCCACAGTGTAACATTAAACCTGATCCATGAGTTTTCTTAATTCACACTTTCATAAAGCTGATTAAAACCTCTCTCTCGTGAGCCATGTGAACAAAGACCCTCAGGAGGGAGGGGATGGAGATTATTCTGCCTGTTAGTTCAGCTGCATCATCAGAGTGTCTCGTGCAGTTTGAACAGCTTGGAACTCCACACTCTCCAGTTCTGGGACGTGAACAGTCTTCAACTACAATTACACCCTTTAGGAGTTGTCATGTCCTGAATAAGTGAGAATCTACACCAGTTATCAGGATTATCCCAAAACAAAAACAATATGTGGAAAAAAATCCCCACAGACTTATTTTAACTGTTGAGTGTCATGTCCTAATATTATTTCAGGAACTCTTTCAGCCACACGAGCTGCAGGTGATGTGATGTGTTGTGCAAACTGTGACTCTGCAGCTGAGGCACGAACATGCATGTAGTTTTCAAATCCTGGATCCAGCATGTGCATTTTGTAACTAGCTCCGTTTCAAATGTTCAGACAGAGCAGAGATCAGCAGATGTATTTATGGGAGTGAGTCTAGCTTGTGGTTCCAGTTCCTGCTAATCATTAACTGAGAGGATGGAACAAGCCTGGACATCATCACACCGTCCACGTGGGAGCGCCGGCTTGAACATCGCCCTCTTTTTTTCCTTACTCTTACTTTTATTACCATTCGTCTGCATTTCTCATAAACACACACACATTTCCTGTAACATTTCTGTAAATGTTTTCTTGGGACACACTAATTTGACTAAAACTACTTCTCAGTTGGGAACAGGAAGCTCCGAGGACAGTTTCTGAGAAGTTCACTGTAAAATCCACTTCAAGAGTTTCTCACAGTTTGAAGCCGTACATAAACTCGAGTGTAATATTTATTGCTGCATCAGTTTGTCTGCTGCATGCCAGAATATTTACAGAGTTTTGGACACAAGTTGATCAGGCTGGACCTCGTTGTCCTTGTTGACGATGGGATGTTGAAACGAGTGAGAAAGACCAAAAAATATATACCGTACTGTATATTTGATTTGATTTGATGTTTATTCATTCATTTTAAAAGAACAATACAAGACAGTTTCATCAGATACAAGAATACAAGTAGGATAAAATGAAGGGAGCAGAAAGAAGATGAAATCTTATTATATCTGCCCCTTATTTCACAGTTTGTTCAACCAATGATAACCTTCAAACTACATCACAAAATGAATAATTCTACTTAATTTTACTAACTGTAATACACAAACTACATCACAAAATGAATAATTCTACTTAATTTATCTAGCTGTAATACACAAACTACATCACAAAATGAATAATTCTACTTAATTTTTCTAACTGTAATACACAACTACATCATTCTAACTGTAATACACAAACTACATCAGAAAATGAGTAATTCAACTTAATTTTTCTAACTGTAATACACAAACTACATCACAAAAATGAATAATTCTATTTAATTTTTCTAACTGTAATACACAAACTACATCACAAAATGAATAATTCTACTTAATTTTTCTAACTGTAATACACAAACTACATCACAAAATGAATAACTCTACTTAATTTTTCTAACTGTAATACACAAACACACTAAGCTACATCATCAGTCAACATAAGTGTAATACACAAACACACTAAGTTACATCATATATAGTTTTTGAGCAAGTCCTTTTTGACCTTTTTCTTAAATGTATACATTGATTTTGCATTTTTAACATCACTCTCCAGAGCATTCCACAATCGAACTCCCTGAATTGAGGTAGACCGTCCCTTTAAGCTGGTTCTGAATTGTGGTTTGATGAATATCTCTGTCCCTTTGAGATTGTAATAACTTTGTCTTTTTATAAAATTTCTTTGGATATTTAAAGGTAATGTGTTATTATGAGCCCTATACATAACTGATAAAATACTATATTCTACCAATTCCTGGAATTTCAATAAATTTAGCTGAAGAAACAAGGTGTTTGATGGGTGACTGAAATGTTTTCTGGTGATTACTCTTACAGCTCTCTTTTGTAAAATAAAAACAGGCTTTGTAATTGTTTTGCACGCTTTTCCCCAAACCTCAATACAATAGATTAAATGTGGAACAATGATTGTGTTATACAACATATACAGAGCTTTATCAATTAAAAAATCCCTGACTTTATACAGTACTGCAATTGATCTAGCTATTTTTGTTTTAATGGAATTTACATGATGTTTCCATGTCAGTTTGTCATCAATGATAACACCCAGAAACTTCACTTCACTCACTTTACAGATCACAACATCTTCAATTTCAAATGGATCGTCAACAATTCTCTTTTTGTTACTGAATATCATGTAATTAGTTTTATCTAAATTCAAAGATAATTTGTTTAATTTAAACCAAGTTTGTATTTTTATAAATTCTGTTTTCATCATATCCAAAATCTGTTTTATGTCTTTATGGGGCGGCCGTGGTGTAGTGGTAATGGCAGTCGACCCCTGATCGGAAGGTTGGAGGTTCGAATCCCGCATCCGCCCACCATGTGTCGTTGTGTCCCTGGGCAAGACACTTAACCCGAGTTGCTCCCGGTAGGTCTGGATGGCGCCTTGCAAGGCAGGCTACCACTACCGGTGTATGAATGTCTGAATGAATGGGTGGATGGCTGGTATTGTAAAGCGCTTTGGGGCTCCTCACAGGGGGCTGGAAAGCGCTATATAAATAAGCTCCATTTACCATTACCATTTACCCGAACAGAAAAATGTGGTGTCATCGGCAAAAAGAACACATTTAAGGAGTCCTGACACATTTACCAAGTCATTCACATATAAAATAAATAACTTTGGTCCAAGCACAGAGCCCTGAGGAACTCCACAAGTGATATCACGGAGGTCAGATCTAACATCATTTATTTGCACAAACTGTTTCCTATCTTTCAAATAGCTAGATACCCACTGTAATGCTGGTCCTCTAATACCATATTTATTTAGTTTTTCAAGGAGAATGGTGTGGTCAATGGTATCAAATGCTTTTTTTAGATCAACAAAAACACTAACACAGTACTGTTTATGATCGACAGCATTAGTTATTTGTTCCATTAAATCCATGAGAGCCATTGATGTAGAGTTTTTTCCTCTAAACCCATACTGACTGCTACTTAAAATATTTTGTTTATCAATAAATTGATCCAATCTGGTCACAAATAGTTTTTCTAGAATTTTTGAGAACTGTGGTAACAAGGATATTGGCCTATAATTATTGAATACACATTTATCACCATTTTTAAAAAGAGGAATTACCTTTGCTACTTTCATGTTATCTGGAAATATTCCTGTTGAAAAAGATAAATTGCATATATATGTAAACGGTTCAATAACATAACTCATTATTTCTTTTACGAACATCATATCCATGTCCACCCAGTCTTTTGATCTCTTGTCTGAGAGATTTTTTACCATTTTCATAATTTCCTCTTTGTTAGTTCCATTAAGAAAAATACTGTTTGTGCAGCTTTTAATTGAATGACACACATTATTATCTACTTTTGGTATTTTAGCTGCAAGGCTTGATCCAATATTTACAAAATATTGATTAAATTCATTTACGATATCATTCTCATCATGTATTTCTTTGTCATCTTTCACAAAATATTTTGCAATGTTCGTTTTCGCTTTATGACTTTTTAGAACATCATTTATAACTCGCCATGTTGTTTTAGTGTCACCATTACTCTTGTTTAATAAATCACTATAGTATTCTTTCTTGCATTTTCTTATAATCATTACCAATTATTTTTTATATTTTTCTTCAGCTTGTTGTGTTCTCGTTTTTAAGAAACATGAATACAAGTTTTTTTTTACAAGCATTTCTCAACCCTTTAGTCATCCAAGGTTGGTCGACAATATTTCTTTTTCTACGATTTCTTTGCACACAATTCTTTTCATACAGAGCTTCTAAAATATTCATAAATTCATCATATGATCTGTTAACATCATCAATATACACGTCCTTCCAGTTTTGCTTCTGTAAATCATCTTTTAATTGATCCATAGCTTTTTTTGATGTGTTTATTATTTTTTTCTTAATTGTAACTTCTTTTGTAATGTTTTGATCATTTCTGTAGATAGTGAAAACTGGTAAATGATCACTTAAATCAGTTGTTAAGATACCACCTGTCACATCCCCATTTGTTATATTTGTGAAAATGTTGTCAATTATCGTAGCACTATGAGTTGTAATTCTTGTTGGTTTTGATATTAACGGATAAAGATTTAAACTATACATTGAATTTAGAAATGTGCTGATGTTATTTGAATCTGTTTTATTTCCCAGGTCAATATTAAAGTCTCCACACAAGAAAACTTTTTTATTTAAACTCTTTTCCAATAGTTGTATGATTTTATCGGTGAATATTTCTATATTTGATCCTGGTGATCGATATACACAACTTATGGATATGTTTTTAGCATTTTCGTTTAATATTTCTATTGTTATTATTTCCATAAGATTGTCAACAATTATTGACATTTCATTAATTATTCTACACTTTATTTCATTTTTGACAAATAGAGCTACTCCACCACCTTTTTTATTGTTTCTGTTTAAATGATATAATTCATATCCTTCGATGTGAACATTATTTTTGTTTTCATCATTAAGCCATGTCTCTGACAGTGCTATTAATGTAAAAGTTCTGTTTAACTGTTTTAAATAATCTGTTATTTTGGATATATTTGCATTTATACTTCTACTATTGATGTGAATAATAGAGAGATCTCCATTTGTTATATTGATGTCATTAAACTGTTCTTCATTATAGTATTCACAGTCTTTTATAGCAGGATAAAAGTTTGCATCAACCACATCTTCAACATTGTATATTTTAAACTCTGAGTCTTCGTTTGTTGTTGTCATGTTTTAATGTATTTGTTTGTTTGTTCATTTTTGTCAATTTTTGTGTATGAACATGTGATAGTGATTGGTGATTTGTCATTTTTGAGCTCATCAAAATGTGTCTAAGTCTTTCAGATCTTTTATTATTTTAGCTTGAGAATTTTCATGTACTTTGATCCATATGTTTCCGTTTCTTGTCCAAGTTTTTGTTATTTTTTTGCTCTTTTTCAACAACCTTGCTGCATGTGCAATGTTTGCGTTTTTTTTAGTTAGGTGTTCATTCATGTAGACATTAGTGTTTATGAGTTTCTTTGACTGCATCATTACCCTGTTTCTTTGTTTCCTTCCAATGAATCTGACGACTACTGATGGTTTAAGTTTGTTAGCTCTATTGGGCAGTGTGTAACAGGTGGAAATGTCATCATGTTTAATGTTAATGTTTTTACTATTTAAGAAAGTGACTACCTGTTCCTCCAGAAACTGCAGTTTTTCTGGTGGTCCGTCTTCAGTCGTGGTAACGCCTGCAACTATTTCTGCCGTTGTCCGGCGTTCAACCTCGAGTCCAGAAATTACCAGATTCTCGCCTCTTATGTATTGTTCCATGTCATCACACTTTTGTTCCAATTGAGCTAATCGTTCATCTCTGATTATCTCCTGAGCTTTCATTTGCTTCATCTCCTCTACCAGTTGAGTATTTTTTTTTGCTCAGCTCTCAAACTTGCAAGTTCCTCAGTGAGAAAGTTTATTGCTTTTTTCAATTCCTCCATTAACTCCAAATTTTTATCCACCGAGTTTTGACTCACCGACTCCTGTCTCGGCGGCTCCGGTTATTTTTTTCCCCCCAGGACTCATCTCGCCTGCTTCTTCTGGCCTGGATACAGAAATTCACTGTTCCACAGCAACTCGCTCGCCGATCTGCTCCCGTTCACAGCAACTTGCTCGCTGCTCTGCTCCCGTCCACAGCAACTCGCTCGCCGATCTGCTCCCGTCCAACAGCAACTCGTTCTCTGCTCTGCTCCCGTCCACAGCAACTCGCTCGCTGCTCTGCTCACGTCCAACAGCAACCAGCTTGCTGCACTGCTCCCGTCCAACAGCAACTCGCTCGTTGCTCTGCTCCCGTCCAACAGCAATTCGCTCGTTGCTCTGATTCCGTCTACAGCAACTCGCTCGCTGCTCTGCTCACGTCCAACAGCAACTCGCTCGTTGCTCTGCTCCCATCCAACAGCAACCAGCTTGCTGCTCTGCTCACATCCAACAGCAACTCGCTCGTTGCTTTGCTCACGTCCAACAGCAACCAGCTTGCTGTTCTGTTCACGTCCAATAGCAACCAGCTTGCTGCTCTGCTCACGTCCAACAGCAACCAGCTTGTTGCTCTGCTCCCGTCCAACAGCAACTCGCTCACTGCTCTGCACACGTCCAACAGCAACTCGCTCGTTGCTTTGCTCACGTCCAACAGCAACCAGCTTGTTGCTCTGCTCACGTCCAACAGCAACCAGCTTGCTGTTCTGTTCACGTCCAACAAAAACCAGCTTGCTGCTCTGCTTACATCCAACAGCAACTCGCTCACTGCTCTGCTCACGTCCAACACCAACCAGCTTGCTGTTCTGTTCACGTCCAACAGCAACTCACTCGTTGTTTGCTCACGTCCAACAGCAACCAGCTTGCTGTTCTGTTCACGTCCAACAGCAACCAGCTTGCTGCTCTGCTCACGTCCAACAGCAACTCGCTCACTGCGTCTGCACATGTCCAACAGCAACTCGCTCGTTGCTCTGCTCCCGTCCAACAGCAACCAGCTTGCTGCTCTGCTCACGTCCAACAGCAACCAGCGTGTTGCTCTGCTCCCGTCCAACAGCAACTCGCTCACTGCTCTGCACACGTCCAACAGCAACTCGCTCGTTGCTCTGCTCACGTCCAACAGCAACCAGCTTGCTGCACTGCTCCCGTCCAACAGCAACTCGCTTGTTGCTCTGCTCACGTCCAACAGCAACCAGCTTGCTGCTCTGCTCACATCCAACAGCAACCAGCTTGCTACTCTGCTCACGTCCACAGCAAACAGCTTAGCGCAGGTCCTGTCCACCAGCAACCAGTTCAGCTCAGCTCTCATCCATCTGGGGCCTGGATGTAATTTATTGTCCCACAGCAACACTCCAATGCCTCTCTGGCCTCACCAGCTCACAGACTACAGATCAGACCACAGACTTCAGATCGTCAGCCCGTAGCAACAATCCCCAACTCCGTGGTGTTTTGCCGCATTAGCTTTTATCAGAAGCACATGGCTAGCGTTAGCTTGTAGCCTGTAGCCTCCACTCACAGCTTTGTTGTATTCTTTCGCTGCAACAAAGCACCTCCAGCGTGCCGGCCCGCGTTTCTTCGTAACAACCAGCATATTTTTCCAGTTTATTTGTTCACGAAGCCCGCAGCTACGGCACCCGGTTACGGTGACCCAGCTCGGTTAGCTTTGATTAGCCCGGTTTGTAGCTACGCTAGGCTAACTCTCGGCAAAAACTCACGGACATATTGGCTTGTAGATTCATAATTCTGGATCGCATGTTCCAGTCCAATTTCCGCAGCTTTTTCAGCGCTCCTCTCTGCACATCCAGCGCAAAAAACTGTGAGTAAAAGCTCTCCAAATACTCCTTTTGGAGGTAGTACAGGCAGGAGCCCGACTAAAAACGTCCTCTCTACTCAGCCGCCATCTTGAAGATGGCGTATATATATACTGTATATTATATATATATATACTATATTATA
>JBBPBX010038077.1:15817-30584 GCA_038048925.1 Garcialebias charrua
ATATATATATACTGTATATTATATTTTTGTCTTCTTTATTGTAAAGGCTGCAGACAACTACAACTTTTGGGGACAACCTGATTCTGTCAAGAGGTTGTCCTCTGGATGTAGATGTCCTTATGTCTACCCCTGCATTAAGGCTTGTATTATTAAGCCTCAGTCAGAGCGAGTTCAAGTCAAAGTAACACAGGTAGAAATCATAACCTTCATTCAGAATACATGTAGGAGCTTCCACCAGGCCTAAACAATAAGCCACAGGGTTGCAGAAGGTTGATTTACATCCTGTCTGCACATTTTAATGCCACGACATGTGCTCTCCTCACTTCAGTGACAAAAGCAAAGGAGGATTAAAAGTAAAAAAATAACATTAAATTAAATAAATAGAACTGGGAAGGGAACAACAATCTTCATTTTGTGACCTTATTTAGGGAGTACCTGATTAGAGTTTAATTTCCATATAAAGATAAGTATTCAGTCAAAGAAAATAAAAATAAATGTCTTGAACAACTACCGGTAGTGTTACTGATAATGTGGGAAACATGAAAATATCTTAAAACAAAATGTGAATTTATAAAAGAAAGATTTAAATAAAACGAGGCCTCACAAGAAAACAAACGTCAGAGAAAAACCCCTTTAATGTAACGATTTGAAGTAGCAGGGGGTGGTTTAATTATTTAAAAAGTAAAAGCCTAGAATTCCTTGAAGAAATGCATCGTCGGCCATCTTTAGACTAAGATCATGTTAAGAAGTTATTTAGCTGTAGGCATTTTGGTCAAACCCTGAAAATACTGTTACACGTGATGTCATATGTTGTGACTCTTGGCACACCCAACCCTCTACAACACATCCAGTTTTAGGTCAGGATCTGTAAAATTACCCGAGTTATTGTCATTTTGTAGGATTTCATTTTTAGCTCAGTTGGTTGTGGCAGCCATCTTGAATAAGGTTGACCCCAAATGTTAATCAGTTGTAGTGGTACACCCATTGATTACTTGATTACTTACAGTCAAACACGCACACAGACTAAAGCATAATTGACTTTTTGTCTTTCGTTAAAGAACTTCAGGTTTGCAAACAATAAACTCTGAAATATGTAGAGGGGAAGTTTCACGCAAGATTTATTCACTTCTTGAATTATTTCTCAGAGAAAAATGACTTTTTTTTTCTTCTACGTGGTTCTCAGCATACCATAGATATTTTAGCTGTCGGGGAAAATCTTTGGCATTTTGGGTACAACAAATCATTCCAGGCTGTGTTGAGGACAAAAACTGAAAATGGAACTGGACTGTACGTTAAAAACTCTACAAGTACAAAAAACAAGATCCATACAGACAGGTCGCTGCTATCCCAGGAGAGACTTGACACCAAAACAAATCCATATCTTGAGTTAAAGCTTTTTCACGAGTTCAAATGTTATTTACACTCCTGTTTATGAAAATGACTTATAATAATCTGGAGCAGAAACACGTCTTGTCAGTTGAGAATATCAGCCTGTCCATCAAGTTAGACAACTGTTCAGTCTGTTGCTGAACACACTGACTGGAAATCTTCCATCAGCTTCAAGCGTTTGGAATGACCCAATTCCTTGTCAATGGTTTAATGGGACACAAAACAGAATTTCAACTTTGTAATTAGTCCACAAAAATAATGGACCCGACTTTATGTCTTACTTCTGTAAACAAAGACATTTCTAGAAATGGTGCTGTTTATGAGGACATTTTTAAAAACAACTCAAACAGATTGCATTGGAAAGACATATTTCCATGTGGACATGGTCTTAAGGGTGTCCAGTGCTGGGGCCTCATGTATCAACCGTGCGTGCGCACAAAAACCTTGCGTACGGCACCATCCACGCAAAATCCCGTATGTATCAAAACTGAACTGAACGTGAATATGTGCGCATCCAAGTACATTTCCACGCCAGCCCCATGGCAGGCGTACGCACGTTTCTGTGGTTCTTGTTCCTTTGGCGACACTTACAGGTGATTCAGAGAAACTGAAGCCCCACAGTCTGTGGTTGACTTTAAGAGCGGCTTGAAGACCTTTCTTTTCAACCGAGCATACTCTGCCTCCTCATGATTCTACTTTTGATCATAGCTGATACTGTTGTTGATTTTAATTGTTTTATTATTTGTTTCATTGACATTTAATTCTGTTGCACCTTGTAGCACTTTGAGATTTCCATTGATGAAATGTGCGTTATAAATTGATGTCATCATTATTATTATTATTATTAACTGTTCATGATGTGAAAATGATTAATATTCCCACCAAACACACGATTAACAAGTATTACATCCACATGACGCAGTTAAATAAAGGACGCGCAAAGTTGTGCCAAAAATAAATTTAACAGGAACGGATTCATTCAGCCTTACTGGAGGATATAATAAATAGTGTAACACGCAGAGCATTTATTTATAAACAGATATAATTTTCTGATCTAGGATATGGCTTATCAGCCGTTTTCAGAAATAATCATTTTTCAGTTTGGCACTGCTGCGCTCTGGAGCAACACAGGAGCCGTGCATCACGCGTGCACATGCAGAAGCAGCGATCAAACTGTTCCACAGGAGCTTTCCTGAGGGAGCTGCAGGCCGATCAGGGCTGTCCAGTCCACACAAAGCCTGATCATATCCAATGGAATGTCTCATCTATATGATTCCAAAGGCTGAGTGGTCGCGCTTTGGAGCGCGCGCGCACCCTCGCCGGTACGTGTTACACGGCAGCTGGAGGTGATTCATAATCTGCGTTTATTGTAGATTTCTCCAAAATGACACGTGAAAGTACACCATATATAACTTGTAGGAGAGTAAAAGCTTCACAGACAAACAGACTGCGCACAAGGCTGCGGCGCGCGCAGCGTTTGGAGACTCCAACATCACGTCATGTCATGAAAACTCTCCACTGAGACGCACAGACCCGTTTCTTCATATCATCTATTAAATAAACAAAGATCTATGTTCTACCAAACATCTAAGTTCCTCTGTGTTTACAGTAATTATGGTAATAAACTCGTGCGCAAAGTTAATATTTTCACTCAGAATGAATGGATGAGCCGGTTGCGCACCAAAGCAGGGTGCGCGCACACACTAATACCGACACACAATCACTCGTTCTTTGCGTGATGAACACATTTTATTACTATTCTTACTTAGGATTATTTTCCTCACTCATATTATATTAAATTCATTATTTTCCTGAATCTAGAAATGATTTCTGATCGCGCAGGGATCAAACAAACATGTCCTTCACACATGCAGGAAGTAATTTGCATCTGTTTAACATATGTAAATGAAGGCGTGTCAGGGGAGGTGTCTCACGTGCGCTCAGTTCCACGTTAATTGTGATGTACAAAAGGAATGTGCGTGGATTCCGGTGTACGCACAGTTTGATACATCTGGATTTTTTTGTGCGTACACACTTTTCTGGATTTGACCGTACGTCACTTTTCAGTAGGAAATCCACGCAAGTCTTTGTACATGAGGCCCCTTGTCCTAGATGGTCACTATCCTCCCTGTTTAAGATGGTTCTCTGCTCCAGTGCACCTTATTTGAATCAGTATGTGATTAACAGGCTTCTGTAGAACATGAAGAGGTATTCTGACCAGTAAATCTGATGGGTTGGAGCAGGGGACAAGTAAAAGATGGCCCTCAAGAACCCGGACTGGACACCCCTGGTCCAAGTGGTACTGTTGCCTGCAATCATGCTCTTCCCATGAACGTGTACAATACAAAATAAACTATTCTGTCATTCAAGATTTGGCTTCCATATCTTCTTGTGAATATTTGTAGCATTCTTTAAAAAATAAAATCAAAAACTCAAAACACAAATATGAAATCCTCCACTGTTGTTGAGGGATGTAATGTGCATAATGACATGGCTGCACCGACCATCAGCTGAATGATGAACAACCAACAGGTTCTGTGAATGGGTGTGTGAAAGCAAATACAGAGGTCCTTCAAATGCTCTGTGGTGAAACTAACAGCTCTTATAGCCCTCAGAGGGTCTTTATATCTAATGGTCCAAAAACACTTGAAATCCCAAAAAACAGAACCAAGACAAGTCAACACAGTGGCTTCTTTGACTTCAAGCTGCACACTAGTGCTAGTGCAAAGATATAATCCATGCATGTCCAAAATTTCACTGAAATAAAAAAGAGAAAAATCTGCAGTATAAAATAAATCTGAGAGAATTAAGTAGCCACAAATTCTGGGGCACCCAATGCACCCATCATTTCAACCAGTACCCAGTATGTGGAGTAAACAAACAAACAAACAAACAAAAGAAAAGACGAGCCCCTTCCTTTGACAAACAGAAGACATTTTTAAGGCCGTGCATCCAGACTGTGCAGCCCTTGTGATACCAACTATTACAAGCACCGTGTCTCTGATCTGATGCTTTATGGGAGGGCAATGTTTGTGCTCAAGTGTGTGGCAATAATCACCACCATATACATATAGGAACCTAGAGGTCTTCTTTCTGATCCTGGAAAGATCAGAAAGAAGACCACCCCCCTTTTATAACAAACACACACACACACACACACACGAGCAGCCAGGACCACCTACAGCACAGCGCAGTAGAGCCACACTGCTTCACTGTACCTTCATCCACAACCAAGCAGCACATGTGATTCATTAGCAGTGTTCAAAGTGCCAAGAACAGGGAGCTATTATGAGTCAGTGCCTTTAACACCAGCACTTGGAGATGAAAACCTGTGTGTTGAGTCCCAATCTGCCCCTACTGCAGCTCAGACCCACAGAAAACTCCCATACTGGCTGCTGACAAATACAAAGACGTCCATTAAAAGCCAGAAGACGAGTTGGTCCTGTCAGCTGTACAGTATGTGTGGTCTCTTCACAGACTAGCTGAGGCTTTTTAGGCCGCAGCAGCTTTTGTAATAAAGTAACACCATTGGAAATAAACTGTGTAATGGGTTTTATTGCCTGCTGCACACTAGGGGTGATAAAACGTAGTCAAAGATCATGCTCTTACACACCCAAAGCTCCACTTCAAAGTGACAGAGCTGCTATTCTCTAAACTCCCTTAGTAGAATACCAAACACAGCAGGTAGAAACCATTGTTAACATGTAGGGCAAAGTGTTTACTAAACTCTGTATACTTTACACATTTGTCAGTTCTGATTTAAATACTGTTATGGTACGTCCACACCTAACAGCGTTTCAACTGCAGGAGCGTCCGGTTTACATGCAAAGTCAATGGGGGACGCGCCTCCAGGCGCGTCTTGGCGTCGGGCGTCACGTCACGTGCATGTTGAGCGTGCTGGAAAGCGTTTTCCGTGCACGTGAACCCGCGTCAGCCTCCAAAGCACGCCTTGAACATGCTGAAGATTTCGCCGTTCAAACGCCGTTCAACTCTCCCTGATTGGTTGATCAGGGAGAGTCGGGGGGAGAAGAGAGGGGGAGAGTCCCTATGTGACGCGGAAACGAGGGGACGGGGGTATTGCGCAACTATGTGACGTATTGTTTGTGGGACACAGAAAAAACCCGCGAAGTCGTGAACTATGGAAGAGAAACTCATTGTAGCTGTGTGTTCGTGACAAGTCCTTCACGACCAGTCAAGTCTGCTCTACAGAGACTGAAATAAAAAGGTCTTTGCCTGGCGGAGTGCAGTGAGGAACTCGGTATACCGGTAAGCAATCTCGGACAATCTCCAAAATGAAAAAAAAAAAACTTCAGGTATCCTTCACCTGCACTATACCTTCCCAACAACTTTAACTTAATCATCTTTTTAAACATATAACTTGTTTTATAAATGTTTATGGTGATATCAAGTCAACTCCACAATCCCTTTCCCTGAATTACAACACAGCTCCTTCAGACTAGTTCTAAATTTCTTTACGGTTATAATGACTATTTTTTAAGATAAATTTTAACTTAATATTTGGGGGTAATATTTTTATTCATTCATTCATTCAACCTTTATTTAGTCAGGTAAATCTTTTGAACCTCATGGGCTCATTTACGAAAGCGACCTGCTAAAACTAAAGAACAATGAACAGCAATGGTAGAATTTCCTTAAACAATAAACAATAAACAAACAAACAATAAACAATAGAAAACAAAAGAGAGAAAAAAAATATATATATTTTTTTTAACAAAGTATCAAAAAACTAGCAAAACATTATAAGGTATATGTATAAAATCAAAGACAGGAACAAATCTGCATTGGTTTTTGCCAGGATTCCAACAGATTCTGAAAACCATTTAGAGAAGTCAAGGTCGAGAGCTTCAGATCTTTTTGTAAGATATTCCATGAAGCAGGAGCGGAGTAGGAGAAGGCCCTTTTTCCAAGTTCAGTCCTCACTGACGGAACACTGCAGGTAATCATGTCCTGAGAGCGCACGCTGTAGCTGCACTCACGCAAAGACATGTAGGAGGAGATGTATGAGGGCAGCAGACCAAGAAGTGATTTAAAGATGAAAATGTACCAGTGGAAGAGTCTGCGTGAGGTTAATGATGTCCAGTTAACCAGTGAATACAGGGTGCAGTGGTGGGTACGATAATCACAACCAGTTATGAATCTTAGTGCACCATGATATAATAATAATAATAATAATGTCTATTCCTGTCATCTGCGTATGTTTCCCATACACAGACGAAATTCGTCTCTGCATTTAACCCAACCACCTACCAGGTGGTGCAGTGAGCAGCCCGAAAGCGCCCGGGGAGCTGGAGAAATAGGTGTGCACTCATAGACACCCCAAGCTGGGTAGTGGCCGGGGCGCGAACCCGCGACCTTCGGGTCCGTAGTCAAAAACCCTGCCACTAGACCATCTTGGCTCCTTAGACAACATCCAACTTCCGCAGGGTGCTTGTAGGAGCTTTATATATGACTTGTATAATATATGACTTGTAAAATACTATGTTCAACCAAATCATAAAATTTTAATAATTTCAATTGATGAAATAATATATTTTATTGGGTGACAATAGCACTTCCTACTAATAATTCTTATAGCTCTTTTTTGTAAAATAAAAATAGGATTTGTAATAGTTTTGCATGCTTTTCCCCAAACTTCAATACAATAGATTAAATATGGAACAATCATTACATAATATACAAAGCTTTGTCATTCAGAAACTTTTACTTTATACAGTAATGCAATTGATTTAGTTATTTTTATTCTTAAGTAATTTACATGATATTTCCATGTCAGCTTCTCATCAGTAACGACACCCAAAAATGTTATTTCCTTTACTATTAATTTCAATGCTGTCAATTTTAAAGTTTTTGTTTAAAGTTAAAACTATTAAAGGGGACCACAGATATGTTTTTAAAATTTTTATGGTATTTCTTTGGGGTTACCAGACACTGTTTATTCAATTTAATACACAAAATAATTCTTAGATAATCAATTATACCCTTTTTAATTCTGCCATTTTTAACTTTCGTTTTGAACGACCGGTTTATGATAATGAGATCTCGTGGCACGCCCTTCAAAGATCTGCTTACATTAACTCCGCCCTCCAAAGGCAGACGAGGAAGTCAACTCACGTTACTGCCACAGAGTCGAGCTGAGCTGAATTGGACCGCAACAGATCACAGTGTACAAGTTGTCGTGTCATTTTTTATTCTTCCTGTCATGTCCAACTCCCTCTCTCCCTCACTCTCACCGTGCGCGCGAGCTGGAGGCTGCGAGCAGTCACTGGCGGACACACATACACACACACACACACACACACACACACACACACACTCACAGCGGTGCAGTCTTTTTATCTGAAAACTATCAATTTTAAATCTGCTTAGTGCTCCATTATCTGCGCCAGGAGTGTCAGAGAGGGTTTCTCCGAAACAAAAGGCTTTAAAAAAAAAAGGGAAAAAAAAAAAAGATGCAATGGACGAGATGCGAACCCAAGTCTCCCGGGTGGCGGCCGAGTGCGTTAACCACTCAACCAAACTGGCAGTTGTGCTAAAGTAGTCCTTCATCATATAAGAAGTGTAATTCTTCTACGGTAATGTCGCTTGGACATTGCCATTAAAAATAAAATCAAGCCACGCATCTCTGCTCTCTGAGACTGGAAGAGTGTGTATCAACACATGTTGTGTAATGCAGCCAACAACGCAACATTTAACTTTAGGAGCCATTCTGCTGAGATGAACTATTCTTCTTCTTCTCCATTTGATTTATGGCGGATCGCAAACAACTGTTAGGTGCATACCGCCACCTAGTGTGCAGGCTGAGATGAACTCAGGAACCGCGTGGGTGGAGCATTACCAGGGGTTGCTAGGTGACGGGGGCGGGACAAAGGTTGGGATGGGTTGTGGCTGTGGGTTGTGGCTGCGGTTTGTGACGTAACAAACCGCAGGAAGTGCAATCGGCCCGTTTCTATCTAAGATAAATAAATATACTTATAGTAAATAAACCACTGGGTGCATTTTTTTGGCCTTAGGACTGTTTTTTTATGAAGTAAATACCCAAAGTTGAGTACAAAAACATTAAAAAGTGAATTTTGCATCTGTGGTCCCCTTTAATATTGACAACGTTGAGAATTTTATGTTTTTTTGACGGTGATTTCAATTTTTTTTTAAGGCTAAATACAAATAAAAGGTGAACATTAATTTATTTGTACGGTTTGTAGTTTTTTGGAGGCTTTTATATTGTTTATATCGATATTGAATTTTATTGCTATCGACAGAAATTAAGAAATATATTGTGATGAAAGTTTTGGCCATGTCGTCCAGCCCTAGCAACACATAAACCAACATTGTTGCACTATGAGAAGGTGAATATGTTCCCATGCTTGTTGGTGGACAACAAAATTCATAAGTTAGACTAGATGGGCTCATTTTATGGGCTCTGACCTGCAAAAGAAAGATAGCCTTGACTTGACATTTTTTGGAAATCGTGGCAAAGGAGTAAGAGGATTTTGTCACCTAAATTCACCTAGTTGCCTATTGCCATGTTGTGTTTGTGCTGGATAGAAGTTTAGGGTGGCTGCGTTATGACAATCCTACCCACAATGAGGGGGCGCACCAGTTATATGGAAAACTAGAGACTGTAGACCTGAATGAATTCAAAGTGAGCTGTAGTGAGACATATTGTAACAACGGATAAATGGAAGAGATGATGGCATCAAGGCAAGAAAGTCTGTTATCCCTCATAGCAGAACATGAATGCACCATACTTGAAATACAAAGGGCAATGATTTACTGCAGTCCAAGCAGTCCCTTGCAATGATAATGTTTTCTATATTGTGACTCAATGAGATGAACCTGTATAAATAAAGGTTGAATGAACGAATATAATGTATTGTGCAACCCTAAAAAAATCTTCAAAGTTCATGCTCAATAATCCAGGTCAAAAAATCTAACAATGTTCAGTCAGGTCATCTAGAGTTTTTTTTTTTGTTTTTTGTTTTTTCCAAGATGTTTCATCCTTCATCCAAAGGACTTCATCAGTCTGAGGAGCCACCAGCAAAGCGGTCCCACATGCAGCATTTGTACTGCTTGTGAGGCTGTTTTGTCCCATAAGCGTTTTCCTACTGAAGGACTAGACTGGATAAAAATGAAGATGTTATTAGCTCGAAAGCAAACAAATAAATAAAATGTAAAATAATATTTAAAGCTCACGTGCCTATGTCAACTTGAACTTTAATAAATACCTAGCATTTCTTGGTGAAATGCATATCGCCCACTTTTCATGCTGGAGTTTCAGACTAAGATGATCTCATATTGAAAAATTATGGCGTTGTAAAACATCTCAAATAAGATTATGCACAATCATGTAAATCTCAAGATGTTATGTACAGAGTACATCATTCTTAGCTACCACTATACCACATTTTAGCTCAATATATGAAACATTTACTGACTCATAGTAATTTTTCCATCCATCCATCCATCCATCCATCCATCCATTATCTTTACCCACTTTTTCCTTTTTGGGTCACGGGGGGTCACTGGTGATCATGTCCAGCCACCACTGTGCACAAGGCGGGGGACACCCTGGACAGGTCTTCAGTCCATCACAAGGACAAATAGAGACAAACGAGACAAACAAACATTCACTCTCTCACCTAGAGACAATTTAGAGTTATCAGTCTAACATGCATGTTTTTGGTTTGTGGGAGGAAACTGGAGTACCTGGAGAAAACCCACACATGCACAGAGAGAACATGCAAACTCCACCCAGAAAGGCCCCCGGCCTGGATTTGAACTGGCGACCTGCTCGCCGAGAGGCAGCAGCTCTACCAACTGGACCACTGTGCTGCTCATAGTCATTTTTGTTTTGGCTAATATGAAAAGCTTTGTTGGCCCTGCCTCTTTAGGTTTCGTTCATCTGATTACTTTCTGCATGCTACATAAAAAATTGTGCAGTGGTTTATGAAACATTTTCATAAAAGAGACACACACTGATATGGGAAAAGTATTATTGTCCACCTTCACTTTTCAGCAGCAGTCATTGTGCAACGTCAAACTTTCCATTTTTTTTGTCGTTTGTTTTTCTTGCATCTGTAGAAAAACTTCTTGTCATTTGCATCACGTTTATATTTTGGCATTTGGTGTGAGTTTTTATGATGCAACGATGGCTTTGTTGAGCAGTGACGTTTGTGCTGTGACTATACATAGTTCCCACACGTGTGACTGGTATTGTGCAATACCGGGTTTTCTGCCATATTTAAAAGGAAATCCAAGGAAGATGTCGAACAGACAAATCAGAGCTCAGTATATTGATACTCTTTACCAAGAGCAGGATGTAGGCATAAAATAGATGCGGTCGGAGTTGAACCCTATGAGGTGGAGAAAGAAATTATGTCAGACGAAGCACACAAGTCACCGACAAGTTACTCTGATATCATTAATTATTTAGTGAACACGAGGAGTGCCTACAACGGAGGAGCTTCACAGCTTTAAAGTCCCACTGACATGATTTTTTATTTTCATAAAATGGCTCAACATAAATATCTTGTATCATTCAACTATGTTTGTTTTTGCAAAAAAAAACAAATATATTTAATTTCGATTTTAAATTGATTTGAAACTTCGCGCCGTGCTTATTCATGGGAAATCCGATTACACGCAAATGCACCATCTGTGGCGTAGTGTGCGGCAGAGCCCTGGGCTCATCAGTGCGCGTGTGTCAGCTGCTCACCAGCAGATCGCGGTTTTTTTTGTTTGTTTTTTTACTTGAAAAAGGCCGTTACGTTGTGTCGCATTTTGGTGTTCTAATATCATCAGTGAACAATTGAGCCTTTTCACTTTCCCAAAAGCTGCACCACTCGGACCCCCGCCTCGCTCCACCTGAAGTTCAGGCTGAATGGTGAGTCTCATATGGCTGTAGTCCTAAATTAGATCCTGCTGTTTCTTCTTCCATCACCCAAACTATTTTCTGCTTCCCAAAACTGAAGACAAATAGCTCAAATCTTAAAGGGGACCTCAGATGAGTTTTTTTAATTTTTATGGTATGTTTGTGTGCTATCCAGACCCTGTTCATTCAATTTAATACACAAAATAATTCTTAGATAATAAATTATACCCTTTTTAATTCTGCCATTTCTAACTTCCGGTCTGAACGTTCTGTTTATGATAATGAGCTCGGAAGGACACGCCCGTCAAAACTCTGTTTGCATTAACTCCGCCCTCTGTAACATGCTCCTCAAAAGCCAGCAGCTCCCGGCAGCACCCGACTGCAGGAGCAGAGACCACTGCCAGATACTGGCTGTTACAGAGTGATCGCTAATACACTAAAAATGGAACTGAAACGTAAAAATAACAATTATAAAGTATTATTATGTAGATGTATATATCTACTAGTCTCACCCCGATCTCTCTGAAACAAAAGGCTTAAAAAAAAAAAACATGCCGTGACGGGGACGCGAACCCCGGTCCTTCGGGTGACAAACCAATTCTTTAACCACAAGGCCAAACCAGCAGTTGAGCAAAAGCAGTCCTCCATCGTATAAGAATGATTACAGTTTGCTTACATTTTGATGAGGTGAAAAGTATCCTCCTTCGGCAAACAGCCCACGTACCTCCGCTCGTTGCATGCGGCGCTTCGAACCGCGGTTGCACATCCAATCCAGACACACAATCCAAGTTCACCGAGTGTTTCCAGTTAATTTATCCGTATGAGGCAACCTCTGACCGGACCCACGGACCTCAGAAGCCAGCAGCTCCCAACAGCTCCTGGCCGCAGATGGTCGCCGGCGGTCTGCTCGTTTACAACAATTATAAAGTATTATTATGTCGATGTATATATCTAGTCTCACCCCGATTTCTCCGAAACAAAAGGCTTTAAAAAAAAGGGGGGGGGGGAAGATGCAATGGACAGGATGCGATCTCTGGTCTCCCGAGTGCCGCTCCAGTGCTCTAACCACTCAACCAAACTGGCAGTTGTGCAAAAGCAGTCCTTCATCATATAAGAAGTGTGTGTGTGCACAGTTTCAACGAGACAGAGTTCAAACAAGGTAATAAAACATTCTGGTTTTACTCAAGATGTGCTGCGTGGCTGGCCCCCCCGGGGCTAAATAAATGAATAAATAAATAAATGACCGCCGGGTCAGCTCCTAAACTGCTCGGCAACCGTGACGTGTATTTTACTGAAGTGGGTTGAGCCGCACCAGGGGTTGCTAGTTGAGGGGCTGGACTCAGGTTTGAGGTGGGTTGTCCTCTCGCTTGTGACGTCACATGCGAGAGTATTTTAAACCGAACCGTAATTATCACAGTAAAATAAATCTACTTAGAGTAAATAAACCACTGGGTGCATTTTTTTGGCACAAGAACTGTTTTTTT
Organism: Garcialebias charrua; assembly: GCA_038048925.1. Classification (NCBI taxonomy): domain Eukaryota; kingdom Metazoa; phylum Chordata; class Actinopteri; order Cyprinodontiformes; family Rivulidae; genus Garcialebias; species Garcialebias charrua. The sequence goes on from JBBPBX010038077.1 coordinate 28,580, forward strand.
ATGAAGTAAATACCCAAAGTTGAGTAAAAAAAACATTAAAAAGTGAATTTTGCATGTGTGGTCCCCTTTACAAAGATTGCTAAATTCATCAGGTTTTAAATTGTCCGCTATTAAAGAGACCAGAGCCCTCTGCCGCACACTACGTCACAGATGGTGCATTCGCGTGTAATCGGATTTCCCATGAACAAACACGGCGCAAAGTTTAAAATCAATTTAAAATCAAAATTAAATATATTTATAAGTTTGTTTGCAAAAAACGAACATAGTTGAATGATACAAGATATTTATGTTGAGCCATTTTATGAAAATTAAAAAAATCATGTCAGCGGGACTTTAAATCCATGGATGCTTATAATCAGTGACAGATTTGTGAAGGACGTCCAAACTCTTCATGTTAATAACAGTTCTGGTGACTGGCAGAGTGAGTGATTACAATAATATACACGTAGATGTCTCTCATAGATACAAGCTACAGCAGCTAAGCTAATCTTTGCTCAGTAAACATCACTGATATTTACTGTAGCACAAGCTACATCAGCTTACCTGATGTAGCTTGTACTACAGTAAAGATCGCTGATATTTCTCACATTACTACATTATTTATTTAGCCTATGACTGCCTTAAATTAGTGTTAACAAAATAAATAATTTGTAATTATTGCTCAGTCATATTATTTAACGTGCTACAATAAATGTCACTGATATTATTTATTTTCCACTATGATCTGCATTTGTTAATAAAGTTAGTGGTGAAAAGTTACAATTTGGCAACTCCTTTTAATCCATTGGTTAAATGTTGCTTTAAACCCTGAAAGCATTTTAATTGTTATCCTCCTTTGTGTTGTATTTCTGTGTAAGGAACCGAGTCCCAGGAGATGGATGAAACTCCACTTCGTCCAGAAGTTGTGTGCAGTCATGTAGCACAGCAACAAATGAGTGAAAATACTAGGTTGAGGTTGAGGAGGTTGAGGAGCATCAAATGTAGAACCACTAGACTGAGGAACAGCTTCTACCCTGAGGCTGTTAGACTCATGAATAAAAATAAAATAAAAAATAAACACTGCAAAATATCACATTGTGCTGATGCTGATCTGTTTTCTTGTTGCTGTGTTCATCTGTGTTCATCTGTGACCATCTGCTCATACAAACTCATGTTCGTGCTGCTGTTTATTCCACTATATTAGGCTTAGTGTATTACTAGTTGATGTTTTTCTTAGTTAATTCTAGATGTTATTACTGTTTTTTCTCTTGCATTTGTTGTTGGATGTAACTGGGACCCCGTGTACATAATCTCGTTTTCATCACATGTACCACATGCGGTGCAAATGACAATAAAGACTCTCTGACTCTGACTCTGAAAATATCATTTATATAAATAAATCTGCTTTTCAAGTACATTTGGTGTTGCTATGAAACATGCATTGCTAAATGTACATGCGCTTACCTTTAGTTTGAATAAAACAGTTGCACCAAGTTTCACCTTCTTTATTTCATTAATTAAGATAAACTGTTTAATGTCCAATAATGAGAAGTCGTTTCATTGTGATGTCACCTCTACTAGACATTATTCTACTGCACATAAATAAAACCTAGATGTAGTGATTGTTCTTTGGCAACTTACCAGTTTAGTGTTTTATTGACATGAACAAAACATAAAAACATGCATGTTGCTGTATGGTTCATCCTCCAGGAAGAGACTGATAAAGTTCAGAGTAAAAGCTATCATTATAAATTCAAAACAGTTTAAACTGAATACAAAATGAGAACTGTGGGTGATTTGATGTCTTTTAATGAAAATGATTTGGCTACAGAATAAATACTGGATCAAAAACACTCTTCAACAAGGAATGATGGAGACCAGCGCAGTTTCTGATTTGAAACAAACTGGAACAGATTCCTCGTCATGTGGGATCGCCTGATTGGAGCAGCCAACCCCCCAGAATACAAGACTGGACCCAGGTCTAGGATCTGAGACTGGACCCAGGTCTAGGATCTGAGACTGGACC
>JBBPBX010038078.1:0-14867 GCA_038048925.1 Garcialebias charrua
AACCACTTCATCAAGTTTGCGGACGACACAACAGTGGTGGGTCTCATCAGCAACAACGATGAGACGGACTACAGGAACGAGGTGAGCCGCCTGGCCTTGTGGTGCGGACACAACAATCTCACTCTCAACGTGGAGAAGACAAAGGAGATTGTTGTGGACTTCAGGAAGAGGGATGCCCAACATGCCCCTCTGACCATCAACAGCACCGCAGTGGAGAGAGTAGACAGCACCAAGTTCCTGGGAGTGCACGTCTCAAAGGACCTGTCCTGGAGCAGGAACACTGCATCACTGGCCAAGAAGGCTCACCAGCGTCTCTACTTTCTCCGCAAGCTGAAAAGGGCTGGAGCTTCAACCCCCATCATGTGCACCTTCTACAGAGGTGCCATAGAAAGTGTCCTGACCAGCTGCATCACTGTGTGGTTTGGTGCATGTACTGCATCCTGCCGCAAGAGCCTCCAGCGCATTGTGAGAGCAGCTGAGAAGATCGTCGGCACCTCCTTGCCCTCACTGCAGGACTTACACAGCAAACGCCTCACTCGGAAAGGAAAGCCCTCTGCATGGCAGGTGATCCCACACACCCACTACACAGCTGCTTCAGACTGCTGCCATCAGGGAGGAGACTGAGGAGTCTCCAGGCTCGAACCAGCAGACTGAGAGACAGCTCTGTTCATCAGGCAGTCAGGATGCTTAACACTCTGCCAGCTCTGCCCTCCCTCCCACTTGTACTGCCTTAATCACAAAAAACTTTCACACATTACCACACAACACAAAGTTTTTAACACTGGACTCTGTGTCATCAATACGGGTCATTCACTCAACTCACGGTCATGTGCTCATTCAGTTTGCACTACTTCTCATATTTGCACTAATGTTTGTATTACATTACTGCCTATAGTCATACTACTGTTTACATTTACTGTTGACATTTATTACTACTGTTTACATTTATTACTACTGTTTACATCTAGACTTTTTATATCTACACTACTGCTGATATACAGTATATATTCTTTTTACTAGCCTTATTGCATAATGCCACTTTGTTTCTATACCAATATCAACTACCTCATACATATACTGTGTACATTAAAGGTGAAGTCTGCAGTTTCTGTAGAACATCAGCACTTAGAAAAAATTTCAACAAGCAAAGCATTCTGATCCCTCCCCCTCAGAGCCATATATGGCTCTGCCCCCTTGTGGTCTGTTGAAATTCAAATTCAAGCTCTGTTTTTATTGGCTGATTCAAATTCAAGCTCGGTTTTTATTGGCTGGTTACAAACTTTGTTTTTATTGGCTGGAAAATGGCGGGTCACTTTTTCTTTTTAGAAATGCTTATTTACCACCTGGAGAAGCAAGGGGACAATTTTTTTTTTTTTTTTTCAGAGATTACCTCTCTAACATCAATCTAGTGACAGAGTGAAGAAATATGTTAAAAATATATTGTTAGAAAAGTTACATATAGCAGCTTTAACCCCATATGCTGCTTTGTCACTCTTTACAAATGTCAAATGCCAGAACCTTCATTTATTTTATAGATATACTTTTTATACTTTATACTTCGGGACAGTATTACACTCTATTTCATTTTTGGTGTTGGTGAAACTTTTTATACTTTTATACTACTATGGAAAACTACTATGAAAAAACTCAGGACAGTATTACACTCTATTTCATTTTATGATTATGTTTATTAAATGTTGGTGTTTTGGTGTTGGTGAAACTTTTTATACTTTTTTACTACTATGAAAAACTACTATGCAAAAAAACTCAGGACAGTACTAAACTTTTATTATTTCATTTTATGCTTGTTTATTAATTGTTTAGTGTTTAAATGGTTACTGTTGCACCGAGGGACTGAGAGAGAAATGCAATTTCAATCCTGTGTATGTCCTGTACATATTGCAGTTCTGACAATAAAGTTGACTTTGACTTTTGACTGAAAGACTATTGAAATATTATTGAAATATTTTATTGAAAGACTATTGAAATATTATTGAAAGACTATTGAAATATTATTGAAAGACTATTGAAATATTATTGAAAGACTATTGAAATATTATTGAAAGACTATTGAAATATTATTGAAAGACTATTGAAATATTATTGAAATATTATTGAAAGACTATTGAAATATTATTGAAAGACTATTGAAATATTATTGAAAGACTGTTGAAAGACTGTTGAAAGACTGTTGAAAGACTGTTGAAAGACTGTTGAAAGACTGTTGAAAGACTGTTCAGTAGAGCAGGACAGATTCTCTCTCCCAAAAGAGCCAGACTGGACTCAAAAAACTTTGAAAACCAACTTCTTCTGAACTTGAACAAGAAATTCTTGCTGCCATATTAAAATGTGTCAGTTCATGGGATGTTTGGACAGGAGACAAGAGATGGCTCTGCACTCTGGTCTACGTTTCAAAACTGGTGTCAGGAAGTTAAAATATTGTTCATTGTTGACCCATTACAAGGTTGACTAGACAGTATTTTAACTAGAGTTGATGACAAACTGGAGTTGAAATGATCAGCTCATGTTCCTTTGTAAGGTCTAATGCTCCTTTTTTTCAGTCATACAACTTTTACTTAAATGTGTTTACTGAAGTTAAAATGACACATTGGTTTTGCTTTGTGTTGACTAAAAACTTTCAAAGGTATAATCATTCCTCTTTCTTATTTTGCTTAATGTCATTTAACTCTGCAGGTCATCCCTGAAATTCTGACACACAGAATCACAAGTCCAAGTGTGAACTGTGTCACAGAGTAAACAAAATAAAAACGTATTATCTGCAGCATTGTTCATTAAAACAACACTATTACTGTAATGTATTACAGAAAATATACATACAGTAGGCACACTTGATATTGTAGACCATTGCATTAGTTAATACATTCAGCAAGTACTTTTACTTTAATAAGCAAGTACTTGTACTTCTTTACTTTTAAAACATTAACATGGTACTTCTACTTTTACTAGAGTACATTTTTGTCTGTTTATTTGTACTTTTACTTAAGTACAGTGTTTGAGTACGTTCTCCACCACTGGTTACAAATACATAAGTGAACAGTCAGAAAACATTCAGAAACTTCAAAATTAACTATTTCAAACTTTTTTTTATTAGGATGTGCTACGTTTAGTTTGCATTTAAATCAAACAACTAAAAACTGACAATCCAGTCCAAGTGTACCTTCTTACTGAAGACAAGTTTGGGTTTTTGGGTTTTGTACCTGCGGTAGTTGACGTTAAGGTTGGCAGTCATGACTGGTGCACAAAGTAGGGAAGCATGAGTTCCTGTTACTGTATCAATCATGGTGGCTACTGCCCCCCCGTGGACATGTCTGGAAACACACACAAACAAGTTTAAACCCCAAGTTAAAAATCTTAAAACAGTGAAAATGAAAGGATTTTTCATATTATTCTTGATATTCTGTCATTGTTGTAAAGTTAATGCTGCAGAGAGAAAATTAGATTAAAGTGAGGTCACAATGAAACTTTTTTCCAGCTAGAAAGACAACAAAATTGAGAGGAATAGCTGACATAACTATCTAATGTGTAAGAGGATTACAAACACAAGGACAGATTCCAAACATCCAATAAAAGTCTTCTTGTCTTATAATTTACTTCAAAGGAAAGTTTGTCTAATTTTTTATAGTCTTGATCAATAGTTCTTCAGCTTTCTTAGAACTTTGGCTGCTTTTTTCATCCATGTTTCCCCCAGGATCTAATGTTTTTAGAAGAATGTTAATCAAGATTGTCAAGCAGATTGTTAAACCATTCACGTGTAAAAACAAATGAGCCAGTGTGTAGACCCATAACAGACAATTTGACAATTGTTTTTAAAGCTGGGGTATGTAAGATTGTAATGTAGTCTGTAACTTTTCAAACAATATATATTTTAACATATTTCTTCACTCTGTCACTAGATTGATGTTAGAGAGGTAATCTCTGAAAAAACTAAAAAAAAATATTGTCCCCTTGCTTCTCCAGGTGGTAAATAAGCATTTCTAAAAAGAAAAAGTGACCCGCCATTTTCCAGCCAATAAAAACAAAGTTTGTAACCAGCCAATAAAAACCGAGCTTGAATTTGAATCAGCCAATAAAAACAGAGCTTGAATTCAAATTTCAACAGACCACAAGGGGGCAGAGCCATATATGGCTCTGAGGGGGAGGGATCAGAATGCTTTGCTTGCTGAAATTTTTTCTGTGCTGATGTTCTACAGAAACTGCAGACTGAACCTTTAATTGGATCTTTAGGCATTCTATTACTTTAGGCTGTCACAAAAATGCAATTTGTTCTTTTTTTGTTTTGTTGAGTCTATAAAATGACTAAAAACAACATAGTTTGACATAAAATAGTATTTTAGTGCCAACAAGGTGACATTCACAAAGCTATTAGCTGAAAACTCGATATACAGTAGAGTAGTGATCAGCTGAAGGATGAGGTGGTTCTGTTTCAGGTCTTTGCTAGCTTTTTCTATTAATTCTCAAATACTGTACATGACTTTCAGATACTGTTTATGTGATGCAAATAGTGTTTTAGGACTACCGTACACTTCCTTTTTTATCTTCCACTTGTCCACGTTCCTAATTTTGTAAGCACATAAGCTAGACAATATGCTGTCATGGTCAGGTACAACAGCTGGTCAGAAAATAGGTGAGAAAGCAGCCAAAGTTTAAAGAAAAACTTTGCAAGATTGGAGAACTGTCAATCAAAACCACTTTAATAGATTACAAGAAAGCCTGACTCACTGGAAGCAAAGGACAAATGAAATGGAGGCAGATTAAAACTTTTGCACAGTTCTGTACACTTAATATCTTACCCTGGAGGCCCCTCAAGCAGGTGTCCAGCTTGGAAAATGCACACACACTTCTGTTTGTCTTTGGTAAAGAAGACGACGTACTCAAACGCTGATCCAGTCTGTCTGATGTTTCTGGTAAAAAGACGAGCTTTTGACTGGATTATCTTGCTTAGATAAACTCCGCCTGATAGGGAGAAACAAAAACATGCGTACACACATGCCAGGTTCAAAATCATCATATACTAATACAGCAAAGATTCAAGACTCATCTTTAAATTAAATGTATGTACGTTCAGTTTGGAGGCAACGTTTAGAAAAGATAGCTTTTATCTATGCAGTGCAACCGTTTGTTTAGTGTCTCAAGTGTGGTTGGAAAAAACAACATGAGGACACACAATTTTAACGTTTTCTCACATAACTGGATAGTATATGTTGCCATGAATTCTGTGAGTCATTTAAAAACACCTTAGGACTTCACGTTCACTTAACGGCTAGTTTGATCCCAGAAAATATTCAAACTGAGCTGTCTACAATGCTCAAACAGAAGAATGCCTAAAAAATGCATCATCGTCTACTTTTGTACCTATTGCGTACTTGAGAGTCCGATTATAGCTTGGCAGTCTCGTCCACTGGTCCCCCTGCTCCTCTTCTCCCCCCGTCTCCTCCTCACTTTGGCTGTTATAATAGTTGTACAACCGCATCATCTCTTCGCCCCACGAAGAGTTCGGCAGGCTGAAGTCCCGAGGTTTGGGAGAAAGAATTGATGGCACTGCTCTCTGACAAAGAAAAGAAAATATAACCTTGTAGTTAGCGTCCATGCCATGTTTTGAGACATAAGACATATAGAAGTAAACTAATTTAAAGAATAACAGATGTCCAGAAGAGGGAAGCTTGTTTCTGCATTTCACAGATGACATGGTTCTGTTTGACAGGCCATGACCGTCAGCGTGTACAGTACTGAAGGAGTTTGCAGCTGTGCGTGAAGCAGATCTGGGTCTACAGTCTCCTCCCAGTGATTCAGGCATCTAACCTCCTGAACATCTCCCTCTGGAAGTTTTCCAGGTAGTAAAAAAGCACCAGGGCAAATCCAGAACTCAGAGGGATTATGCGTCCACTCAGGCCTGAAAAGGCCTTGAAGAGAGGGATGTCTGGGTTCGTCTCCTAGTCCTGTTGCCTCTGTGGCATGGATAACAAGAAGATAACAAATGGACGCAAAATGGGGATGTCCTGATGCATGCTCAACAATCCAGGTAGATAAATCTAACAAGTCAGGTCCTCTGGACGGATTCTTCTTTATTGGAACTATTTGTCTTTTTTCAAAAAGTCTTCATCAGTCAGTTCTTCTCAGACTGAAGAAGTCCTTTGTATAAAATATTAAACATTTCAACAAAGAAGAATACATTCAGAGGACCTACAGTAACTTAGCCATGCAGGTGAGTTTTTTTTTTTAGACGTGAAATTTAACACTTCTGGGTTGTTGTTTTTTAAGCAGTACGAATAAACAAAGACTTTTGTAACCATTAATCAAAACATATTTTATGCATTATCATCTTGATTGTGATCAATTCCAACTTGTGTGGGTACCACTTTACATTTGTTAGCTACACACTTATATATTTGGGTATAAATCTGGTTATTGATTAGGATGTAAACAGTTTTCATTCCACCTTTATATTATACAGGTTAGTCCCGTTGAGCCATGAGGACTCATTTACAAGAGACCTGAATTTTAACAGAATGATGACAACAGTGGACAACAACGACAGACAATCATAAAGGACGCATACCTTTTTTTAAAGTTTTTTTTTCTAACCTAGAAAACATAAGTGGTTAGACAAAAAGAATACTGTAGTGACCAATTTCTTACCAAACCTCAAGCCTATGTGCTCCTCAGTCCTTTTGTTTAGACATGTAAGCTTGTGCTTTGAGTTGCAACATCAAATGTTTGGCAAGAATAGTTTCATAAGTAAGTATAACATGCTTTTTTTTAAGTAACCAGCAAATTTGCTAGGATAATCAATACTGTAGCACTTGATCTGGCCAAAAACTGAACTTGCATCATCAGATGAAAATAACACAAATTATAAAGTGTCCATAGTATAATTAGGTTGGCCTAATTATAAAATATTATTAAGTCCCCAAGCAGTAAAGTGGTACCTCTGTTTTTATTCTGTGGAGAAAGCAAAGTGAGAGATCCCTGGAAGCTGTGGGAACAGGAGGAGGCCCAGTCAGAACACAGTGTTCAACCTACCAGCATCACGGTCCGGTTCAGTGTGGTCCTGAAGAAAACCCGGGCACACCGACGGCCCAGCTGAGTCTTCGTGGATGACAACAACTCGAACAATCGAGCGAGGTTCTTTGCCATCTGTAAGCTGTTTACAAACTGGACAGAAACATGCGGTTTGTCGGGAAAACACGGGGAAACTGGTTAAACGCCTCGTTAACTAACTACCACCCCTAACAAACTACATGTACTGCGGTTTCAGTAAAAAGCAAGCAGCTAAAACATTTTCCTTAAACATGTTTAACATATTTTCTTTTTAATTCGGCCGCTTCGGAAAATTAAAACAACCCCACGCGCGTCTCGTTACGTGATTTTACCGGTGACTTTCATTTGTGACGGCGTCTACTTCCGTAAACGTCAACGACGCGTCGATCGCGTAAAGTCACGTGGTACAGAACGTGTCTTGGGATTGGCTAAAAGAGACCGGTTTTTCTTGTAAGGCTGGCGTTGTCAGGGCAACCACATTCTTCCTTTTCTGCTGCAACAGGCGGAAATATGTTGACAGGTGTGATCGTGGGTCATTTTCTGACAGTGAACTTATTTTAACAGTGAAACAGGATTTTTGCCTTAGAATACATTTGTTTCATTCACAGGGACTACATTCAGAACATTATAGCTCATGCAGTCATTTGAACTGTAAAAAATGTTGCCAATAAAACACGATTTGACTGCCAAATTTTAATTTTGGCTCATATTTCAACAACCACTGATTGTTTCTATTACACAGAGGGAAAACGAACAACAAGATAAAATATGGACTAGCTATTCATTCAACCTTTATTTATACAGGTTAATCCCATTGAGCCTCAGGGACTCATTTACAAGAGAGACTTGATTTTGACAGAGTGATGGATGACAACAGTAGACAATCATAAAAGCAAGCATTCAAATTGGGAAGAACAAGTGAAAGAAAATGGTATTAAAAATGAAACAAACAAAAAACACCAATAGCTAGTTTGTAAGGCGATGTAGAAAACTAAAAACAGGAACATGGCTGCATTGGGTTTTGCCAGGAACTTAGCAGATGTTTGAAGTCCCATAAAGAGGTCAAGGTCGAGAGCTTCAGATCTTTTTGCAAGATATTCCAGGAAACAGGAGCGGAGTAGGAGAAGGCCCTTTTGCCTGGTCCGCGCTGAGGGAACACTGCATGTAATAATGTCCTGAGAGCACACGGCGCTGTAGCTGCACTCACCCATGCAGTGAAATGTATGAAGGCAACTGTTGAATCTACTTCCCTCTGAAGCACACCAGTGCACATTCTATTCAACCTCTTCTTGACTGCCTGGCCAACATCAGGGACTGGATAAATGTCTTGAGTTTTAATGAGAAGAAGTCTTGAAGCCATGTTGTTCCCTCCTAATAGCACAATCAAGACTGCATCAGGCAGGCAGGCCCCCTCCTTCACAGTTTTTAAGTCTCACTTAAAAACTCACTTTCATTCTCAGACTTTTGAGACAGTGTTTCTTTTTAACTTGTCTGTATTCTACAATGTTAGCCATTTGCCATTGTCTTTTTCCTTTTGGATCTATGTACATTTTACTGTGTGTTTTGCTTGTTTGTTTCTACAGTACTTTGGTTGGCCTTGTTAATGTTTTAAGTGCTATAAATAAAATGGTAAGGTATGGTATGGTATGGCAACAGACCAAGAAGTGATTTAAAGATCATGGTGAAAATTGTACAATTGCTTATATTGAATCATTAAGTTTCATATGTTTCAGTGTCAGCAGAGCAATAGGTGAAACTGTACATTTTTTTATTTTTATGTGAACAACTGCATCCCAACTTTGAAGAACAAACATAAAATACAAAAACTATTTTTGTGGGCAATAAAATAAATATTTTTACTCCAATTACAATTCAGGTTTTTAAACATTCATCCATAAGAACCAACAAGACCTTTCACAAGGAACTAAAATAGTATTTTTTACTACAATTTAATCCAATGTTCATCAGAAAATATAAGGTTTTACACATGAAAAGCATCCAATTAAATGAAGATAGCACTAAACATCATCCTTGTAACAATTCACTCAAAAGTCAAGCAACTTGTTTTTCCTCCAAGACTTAATAAGTGGACTTGAAGCATCTCAAATCTTCTACATAGTCACTTGGGGGAGTTAAAATACTTTGCAGCTTGGCAGGTTTTCCTGATATAACAAATGAGACTATCTAGAGTCTAATATTCACACACAGACACAAAAAAGGTCTATTATGTTGATGATCCAAAATAGTCTTTAGAGTGTAAATGAATGTAGAACAGTCAGTGAGCTTATCAGCCCAGATCCATAAATTAAAAGACCAGGGACACCTAAATACGAAACATTTGTTTAAATGTTTAAAAAGGCCAGATTTAATATTAAGTAAACAAAATTTGGTACAAAAAAAAATACAAAATATACAGCCATCTTTTTTTTTTTTGCGCTTCTGTAACCCTTTGACCCACATTGAACACATTTTTTTTTTTTGCAGATCTTGTTAAAAAATCACAAGAGTGAAGTTACAAAAACATACATGGCTCTTCTTCAACGGTGTAGTTGTTTCTGTAAAACCTTCCCAAAGACTGTCTGAGTGCGACTTCATTTTGGTTCACCACACAACTTCCTGTTGGAAGAAGAAGAGATGTGTCAGGTTAGTTCAGGCCTCTGACTCCTTTCAATCTTCACCTGCAGTGTTTTTAAATCTCACAGTGCTTCCGGCTTGGACATGTCTGCAAAGGCACAAATGGTTTTGTCTCGGTCCAAAATCTGTTGTTTCAAGCTCTGAATGTCATCCTGAGCTTTGTTCTTAGCCTCTTCGTGGTCAGCTGAAGAGTGGAAGCAGAAACACAAGGGCATAGATTTCATCTCATTATTGGGGGGGGAAACATAAACAGGGACATTTTTTAAAAGCAAATCTACACTTCCCCAAGATTGGGCGGGGGGGGGGCGGACCCCACCGACCCCCCCGGGATTTACGCCTATGGAAACATAACGTGTATGCTTCTTAGAGGTTTGAGGATAATAAAGCAGCTAAAAGAGAAAAGCATCCAATCAGAGAGCAGATACAATTATTGATCAGCTTACCTTTGAGTTTACTTATCGTTTCCTCCAGTTCTGCTTTCCTCTTCTCGGTGTTGGCCTGCAGGGGAAATGATTCGTCTTTATTTGTTATGAGCTCACACAGAACCGATCAAAACGCGCTGCATCCTTCCTTCCTTGCCTTCTCTCCGTTGCAGCTCTCCAGGGTCTTGTCCGCCTCCTGCCCCGACTTCTCCGCCTCCTCCTTCTTCTTCTTCAGCTCCTCCAGCTTGGAGTTGGCGGCCTCGAGCGAGCCCTTCAGCGCCATGATTTTGCTCTTCATCCCCACCACCGAGTCCTCCTTCCCCTTCATCTCCACGGAGCTCTCCACCATGCGCTCGCGCATGTTGCGCAGGTTCAGCTCCTGGCGCAGCGCCTGGAAAACCATCACGGCCAGCACGGACACGCTCACCACGGTGAAGAAGATCAGCAGCTTCATGTTGACCAAAAGGTGGAGGGATATGAGGTCTGGAGCCACGCAGAGGGCTGATGATCACTTGTTCATCCCGGGGAGTTTTCTCGCGTCTCACCTTGACTTCTGTCCCTCCTGCAACCTGTTGGACCTGTCAGACCGGCTGCTGGGCGGGGCAAGTCACCTGTTTCCTGGTGGCTCATAGTTCCCTGACAGGAAAACCATTAGGAGCTTTAAATTGTGGGAATTATTCTTTCCCTTTTTTCCCTTCATATACTTTTATTTGAAAAGAAAAGTTGTTTTCAATCCAAACAAAGGTGTGATCTGCTTTGCAAACTGACTATAAAGCAGTTATTAGTAGGAAGTTGGCATGACAGGTGTGTGTTGTTCCTGTTTCTGAACCAGGAAGGGGGCGTTCTGGCGCACATCCAGAGACGTGCGTAAAGGCGCGCTGCGTAAAAGGCGCAAAGGTGAGCCACACTCTGCGCGCGCGGAACCAAAGGCTGTGTAACACCTGCAGGGGAAAGAAAAGCGAGCTTCAGGATGAAGGTGCAGCTGGTGTTACCCCTCAGCCTGCTCTCGTCGGTTATTTTGGTGGGCTTCATCAAAATCCGGAGAATGGAGTACGAGAAGCAGGAGAAGCTGAGCAGGTTCCAGGACATCAAGATGCGCGTGACCAACGACGTGATGCAGGAGTACCAGAACGACGAGGCCGAGAAGCAGCAGCAGATCCAGAAGACTCAGAGCGAGCTGGAGAGCATGGAGGAGGAGGTGAACATGCTCCGGACCAAAGCTGACAAGACGAAGGGAGACGCGGACATCTGCCTGGGTGCCCAGGTGCGGAGACGTTTGCGCAACTTCAGCGCGCACACCTATACGGTTTAAAATGATTTTTGGTTGTTTAGATTTATTTATTAGGCTCGTTTTTATTCTTATTCTTTTATTGTTTGTCTTAAGTGCAACAAAAACTTAATAAGGTTTATTCCTGCCTTATTTTTAAACATCTCTTTTACATCAGAGCTCATTGAGGAATGATTCAAGTTGCAGCTTTCACTTGACAAAGATGTACTTTTATCAGATACATTCTTTAGCAAATGTAGGAGACTCAATATAAAAGAAAATAAACTTTCTAATTAGGCTTTTTTTCCCATATGAACAAAGTTTAGCTAATGTCAAAAGGACACTTTGTCCTCCTGGACAAATAATTACTGAAACAGCAAACCTATTCTCAAACACAGTTCAGTAAATATTTATTTGATAACTTTATAACAACTTGATAACAAGTATTGGTGCATCTGTATCATCATCTGTACCGCTGTCTGCATCAGGTTTGATATTTATTGTGTATACGTTATTTGTATTTTGTATTATCTACAGTATATATTTTGCTGTTTGACTAACTTTGTCTTCATTTGTTGGAATTAAAATGTTCATATTCTGCAGGAACCAACTTAAAAAAAAACAGTTTCTGTTTGTGCTAACCTCCATTCCCTTTGAGATTTGACTTAAGTGTGGATCATTAAATATGGAATATTACTACATCTTTGCTTGTTCCTAATATTAAATAAAAACACCCTAAGCTTCACTGGTTTGTCTTTCCATCTTACAAGAGTCGTGTTCTTGTGGAATGTGTTTTACTGTTCATCAGCACCAACCAGAAAATCCAGCTCGTTTGGTTGGAGCGGGGCACAATCAACCTCCATTAAGAAAAAATATGTTTCTATTGTCTCAGCTAAGTCAGCTGACCTAATTGAGGTTGAGGTAATACAAGTTTAATGTCACCTAAGGAGCACCCTGAAATAATCTAGAGTGTTGTTGTGCCTCATAGACATAAAGGCTCTGTATTTATCTTGACTTGAAAAATCTGACTCAGTGATTTCAAAATGAATCAAAGAAGGGTTTTTTTTTTGTGTGTTGCTGAAACTCTAATATTTGTTTGCAGAAAACTGGTGCAGATCAGATGGCAGCGTCAGAGACACAGTTGTACAATGTTAAAGGTAAGTGATACTTCACAGATCTTGATTTCAGAAAAGGGCGGTGTGAGTGAATGGCGCAGAATATTTAATGTATTATTTTGTCAAGTGCTATTGCAGTTTATCAAAAAAAAGAAAGTGGAAGTCCCGATTTAACTCGACTTTCATTAGTGGCACAATTCATCATGTGTCGATGACGCTTACAGATGAGTCGGAGAAGGAGATGGCTGAACAGAGGACAGAAATAGACGGGTTGAAAAAGCAACTGGCTGATCTGAGCCCAGTGTGCAACTTCTTGAAAGAAACCCCAGACCCAGTAAAGTAAGTGCCCCCACCCTGTAAAATCTGCAGAAGTAATCCATAACAAATTCACTTAATAATTTGTTTTTACACTTTTCTTTTAAAGGACTATGTGTGGCATTAAAGATGAACCCAAGCCTAAAGAAGAGGCGCAAAAGGCAGAGCCGCCCAAGCAGGAGGAGAAAAAAGCTGAACCCCCCAAGCAGGAGGAGAAAAAAGCATAGCTCCCCAAACAGGAGGAGCAGAAAGCAGAGGCCCTTAAACAGGAAGAACCAAAAGCAGGGACCTCATCGTGCACTACAACTTGTTTCGTGCTGTACAACACCTCATCTGGGGCCCACAGGTGTGCTCACATGGACACAAGGATCCTCCTGGTGTCCATAGACTTCCACAGAGATCACACAAATCTGGTTTTGCATGTCCAAGAGCAGACGATGAAGGAGGATTTGCTCAATGAGGGCTGCAAGTTCCTATACGCACTCGCCTTTTCTGTTTTCAGACACTTTTAGAAGATCGTATTGACAGGCCCAAAAGCATTTAAGGCTGATCCTCTGAAGCGAGGTTTTGTGTTTGTGTTTATAAGCAATTAATATCTTACCTGTTGCAGATAGCTATGAACGACCCCATTTTAGAGAAATAGAGTTCGCTCACAGCTATTCCGTATGTGACCAAGCTCTAAATGGTTTCTGCCATCTTAAAACAATGCTAACAGTTTCCTTACACAGTTATTTCTGCCAAAAATAAACTCCAGCTATACAGTGCTGCAGCTAGCTGCTACTGCTGCTGTTTGCTCTTTCAGATGGAATTCAGTGTGAATAAATGATTAATACTTTAATTGTGATCCGTGCTGGCAAAATGAGTCAGAATGCTCTCAGACCAAAGGGTTAAAAAAATCGACATAAAAAGATTAGCAAAGAAACGAGTCCATAAAAACAGCATTTAGTGATTCCAATAACTAAAAGAGCATAAAATCTTCCTAAACTAACTCTAAATCCAAGTTTTCTAAACAATCTCTCTCTCTCTTTTTTTTATTTTTTTTTATAGAAATTATTTTTTAAATGTTCTTTAAAGTTGGCTACATTTGCTTTTGCTGTCTGCCACTGGGCCGGTAAATCCCTTCATATAATGTCTGACATAATTGTAAAGCTTGGTGTGTCCCCCCCCCCCCTTTAAAAATATATGGCTGGAATTACTGATGACATCACTTCATAAAAAAATTGTCTTCATACTCGTTTAAAAGTTAGCCAGGTGATAAATCGCCTAATTTCAAGCATCATTTTGAAGTTTTTAAGATGGAGAATTTTAAAATAAAAAGGTCAATATTGAAAACGTCCTTGCTGTCACTGACGGGTGATGGGTCACATTTATATAGCACCTTGAAAAACCCTATTTTTACAGGGTGGCTTACAACAAATAAGCTCCAATAAAATCAGATAGACTCAAACAAGTAAAAATAAAAGCTTGAAAGAAAATAAGAACAAATGGGCAAAATAATAAAATAAAATAAAAACATATCTTGTTAGATTATTATAAATTGTAAAGCTTTCTAAATAGTCCAGATTCATGCTTAATAATCCAGGTAGAAAAATCCACCAAAGTTAAGTCAGGTCCTCTGGATGGTTAATTTTTGATTAAACATTACGTATTTCATCCAAAGGACTTCATCAGTCCGAGGAGCCACAACAAACTCAGTCTTATAAACTTCTTATAAAAGTCTTATAAACTGGTTAACCCCCTATGACAAGGTGCTATGTACAAGACTGTGTTTGTTACAGCTCCTTGGACTGATGAAGTCCTTTGGATGAAAGACAAAAAACATGTCAACAAAAAGAAACCGTCCAGAGGCCCTGACTGTGTTGGACTTTATAAATAAAGTTTGTGTGACATTTTTGAGGTCCTCGCTTCTTTCAGACTAGCTCTTAGCTCATTAATGCAGCCAGATAAATAAACTGTATTTCCCCAATGTGAAACTGTTCAAAGAGCTATCTACAGCAGGTAAGATATTAACTGTTCATGACCTGTTTGGGAATTCCACTTCAAAAGATCTAGACC
>JBBPBX010038078.1:17723-30583 GCA_038048925.1 Garcialebias charrua
ATTTATATCATATAATTATATATATATATGTATGTATGTATGTATGTATGTGTATATATAATTTATATAATATAATTATATAAAATATGTGTTACCCCACACTGCCCTCCATCTGTTGCAGATCAAAGTGTTCCCCCCCCAGGCTCACAATTAGACGATCCGAGAGCCATCATTCCACCCCAATAGTCTCACAAGGTCGTAACAGGAAAGGAGACAGAGAGGGACAGAGGGACATTAGAGACAGATGACATAGGGAAGAACAAAGGAAACAAAGAGAGATGGAGGAGACAGAGGAAGACATTAAAGGCAAAGGCATTTGGGTTGCACCAAATGTACAGTCAAATGTACTTTGTAACTTACTACCAATGTACTTTGTAACTGGGAAATAACTTGAGTTGAACTGGCATGACCAAACATATTTAATGATCATATTACATGTATTGGTAAAAAATAATTTTAAACCTGTCATGTATTTAGTGCAATGTCCCTATGAGAAGATTTTTAAAGTGTTCACTCTGTAGCGTGAATTCATTCATTCAACCTTTATTTAATAATCCCATTGAGCCTCGGGGACTCATTTACAAGAGACGCCTGTTTTCTTTGACAAAGAGTGATGACAACAGTAGAACAACAACAACAACAATAGACAGTCATGCAGGATGCGTACAATTTTAATTCTTATTTTTTTTTTTTTTTTTTTACAAATGAAAATAAAATGGTAATTAAAAGGAAAAGTAGCAACAACAAAAAAAATGCTAGGTTGTAAGACGGTGTAAAAAACTAAAAACAGGAGTCTGCATTAGGTAGTTCATTTACATTTCAAAAATGTTTTTTTATTTCTTGGATGTTGCCATTTTGTTAATGTTGTCACCCAGCAGATATGGTGCCAGCTCCATCCAGCCGATACTGGCACAATATTTATGTCTAATATTATATATTGTTTCGTTCTTCATCCAAATGACTTACCGTATTTTCCGATTGATAGGTTGCACCGTTATATGGATTGCTTTGTCCAATTACAGTATTGGCAATAAATTGGAAAAATCCATAAACAGATCGAACCTTTATTTAGGTCGCATCTATTATGCGTCACCGCTACGCGACGCGTCAGCGCCTCATTTGCCCTGCTGAAAATGGCGGCCACAGGAGCGAGCGAGCATGGAAGGACTTTACAAGATTAACACGGTAAAAACAATTATTTGTTTGCTGAAAATTATAGCAAAGATGTGTCTTAGCTGAACTTTTCCTTAATAAATGAACGCAATTGTCAAATCAGCTGGATTTTAAAAAGTAGTTTTGCCACGGGCACGCGCGCGGGTGGGACGGCTTTATTTCTTTAAAATTTAGCTAAATAAACGCTTGAAAAATATATTTCTTAGCTGACATTATAGCACAAGTGTTCCTGAGCTTAACCGTTCCTTAATAAATTCACGAAAGGTCAAATCTGCTGGATTTAAATTGTTTCGCTTTGACGTCTTCCAAACGGTCGCGTGCGCTGCGAAAATACATTATAAATAAATCGAATTTTAGCTCAAATGTCTCATACAGGTCACAGTTTATAAATGACCACCAAGTACAGTAATTACTTTCTGTAAGTTTAAAGAAAATCTGTCCTGTAGATCATGAGTTATTTATCTAAATAGTATCCGTTTACGGTAAGCGCTAACAAACAACGATGATAAAAGATCGATTTTTTTTTTAGCTCTAAACATCTCCTACAGCTAACAGTTTGTAAATGGACACCTATTACGTTCTGTAAGTTTACAGAAAATCTGTCCTGTAGATCATGAGTTATTTATCTAAATAGTATCCGTTTACGGTAAGCGCTAACAAACAACGATGCTAAAAGATCGATTTTTTTTTAGCTCTAAACATCTCCTACAGCTAACAGTTTGTAAATGGACACCTATTACGTTCTGTAAGTTTAAAGAAAATCTGTCCTGTGGTTTCGTAGTTCTTACCTCCAGAGCAGGAGGCCGGGCAGCGACAGAGTCAGTCCGAGCAGAGGAGGCTTTTTTCAGACACATGATGTGGGAACGGTCATGTCCCCTAACGGACAAAAGTGGTACTGCACCATTTTTTGCCAAAATGAAAAACGGTCATATCTGAGCCAAAAATTGGTCTAAAAATATGGGGGAAAATCCATAAACAAGTCTCACCTCTCTATTAGTCGCAGGGCATGCAAATTAGGCAAAACACTGCGACCTATAGTCCGGAAAATACGGTAATCAGTCTGAGGAGCCACAACAAACTCAGTCCCACAAGCAGCGCACTCACATTGTGGGCCAACCAGTTTAACTGTGATGAGGTGGATTCTGGAGTTCTCCCTCACCCCCATCAACTCGAAAAAAAGAAAGAATGTTTCTTTCAAAAGAAACCGTCCAGAGGACCTGACTTAACTTTGTTGGATTTTGTACCTGGATTATTGAGCATAAACGTTGATGTTTTGAACCACTTTTGGCGATGGCTCCCTCAGAGGAGTCGACTGGGGAGAGGGCGGACTCCAGAAACCATCTTACCACCGTCAAACTGGTTGGCCCACGATGGGAGTGTGCTGCTTGTGGGACTGAGTTTGTGGCTCCTCAGACTGATGAAGTCCTTTGGATGAAGGACGAAACATTTCAACACAAAGAAACTGTCCAGAGGGGATTTTTTTTTTTAACCTGGATTATTGAGCATGAACTTTGATATTGATATTATGTTCTGTAATGGCAGTGTTGTTTAATACAGCACTTGTTTAATGTGTACGAGAATATTTTGGATCCTGATGTTTACTGTGAACAGTTTCAGACAGAAACAGGAGCGCCATGCTTGAGTTAGCATTGCACAAGACACTTTACTGACTCTCTTCTTCATCCATCGCATCTTTCTCATTTTCAAGTGCATTTGGAACAATTATATGTACAGTGTACTGTACGTATATATATTTTTTCAAAATATAATGAAAATGAAGAACTGTTTGTTTGAAACAAATAAATGTTAATACTGTAATGAAAGCAAACGTGTCAAAAGTCACTTCAGTACTAGAAAAGAAAAGAAAAACATTTGTAAATTTGACACTTTCTACACGTTGTTTCTTCGAGATCACTGTGGAACACACTGTACTCTTTTACTTTAAGACCAGAACTTTAACGTTTCATCTTTTGCTGCATTTGCTTTAACATTCACATCAGAGTGAAGTGACCATCATGCCTGGTGTTTGTCCTCGCTGCAGGCAACAACTGGAAGCTCTTGCGCTCATGAACTGTGCGTTTGTGTGAGAGCGTTGACAGAAGGATGAACATCACATGCATTGATCAGTCTAATGTGTGGAGGAAAGGCCGCAGGCCACAGCTGCTGATCAATAAACATGTAATTACATCAGTGTGTGAGTGACTGAGGGTGGTTTTTGGTGCCCCTGCACCCCGTCCTGTCCTCCTCCCAAACTCAAAGAGGAGTATAAATAAATGCCGTCCCGCTCATGAAAAGCTCACACATGCTCCCACAGCCATGGGTTAATTCATTTTTCCACAAACCAGCTAAATAAAACGTCGCTTTCTCACACAACTTCATGAAGATGTGTGTGAGACGAGGTGAGTCGCTACATTGCACGTGTTTAGATTTTGATCCTGATATTTTCTGACTCCAATGGGCAGAGATCTGAAATGCAGGCTCGCTCCACTGAAGGCTTTGTGCCTTTCCACCGCTCAACAGGTTGTTCGAGTCTTTTCCAGACAGTCTGACCTGAGTTAGCTTCTGTTTTTTGATGCAACAATCATTTCCATTCAGTTGTGTTTCTCTTTGTTTTTTTTCCTTCCCATCAGGCTGTTCCAGTTTGTCTGCGTTCCTGCTGATTTGCTCGAGGCTGTGTGATATGTTTGATATTCGGTTGTGCTCGTGCTTCATCATGTCAACTAAATATCAGACATATTCCCACAGAGTCTGGCGCTGACTTCTGATATTTGCCGGAGCCCTGCAGAGAGGAGGCCCCTGGGGGTCGAGGGGTGGCAGTCGGTCATTCAGGTGGGGAAGCTGTGACATTCGTGATGTGAAAAGGAACGCTTTACTGACCGAAACTGTAGAATTCTCTTCATGCTTTGAAAAGTACCGGTACACAAAAAGATGCTGAAAGTCAGGTTTTGCTGTTTAACCTGGTTTCCCTTCTTGCTCTCGAACACACAAATGCCTTTATTAATTAACAGCCATAGTCTTTTATTCAAACATGTTTAAATATGTTGCTCCTTAAGCAAACAGGTGTGCCCACCAGGAAGCAGAGGCTCAAGACAAACTGGTAAAAAGATGACGGTTTTAGTTTTTTGTTGTTGTTTTTTTGGTTTTCTTTTGCGAAAATATTCAGAATTTGTTCTGTTATTTGATCCGTGCAGCATTTAAATAAAAGTCTGATTAAATTGTTGATTTTCTCCATCCATTACTGTTCTTTATGCCTGCTTTACATTTAAATGTACAAAGTATCAACACCTTCAGTTACTATACTCTTCAGTAAGTTGAGCTTACTTTGTAATAATGTTGGTTTTTGAATGTAATGACAAATGTATTTTTAAAGCTTTTTAAGTATGAATAAAAAAGACCTTATTTTAATTTTTTTAAGAAGCTTAATAAATATCATGCCTTCATGCCTGTGGGAGCAGTGAACAGAAACTGTGCTCTCTGTTGTGGGGATTATTTTTGCTTGAAGGTGCGTTGTGATCTTGCTCCAGGTTTTGGACCACAGAAGCTTTGCTGCAGCCTTCAGGCTGAAAAAGCTACTGGTAACTTTGTTTGACGATAATTAAAATGAAGAGACGTGAGGTTTTAAAAGTGTTTAAAAGAGGTGGCCAGAGAAATACCACAAAAAAACTGAGGTGAGTTTGTACTTAAGAAGCTTGACCCTGGGTGTCCATGTCCAGCAGTCACTGTGCAAGAGGTCGGGGACACCCTGGACAGGTCTCCAGTCCATCACAGGGACACATAGAGACAAATGAGACAAGCAACTATTCACTCTCTCACTCACACCTAGGGACAATTTCGTTACCAGTCAGCCTAACATGCATGTTTTTAGTCTGTGGGAGGAAACTGGAGGAACCAGAGAAAATCCACGCATTCACGGAGAGAACATGCAAACTCCACCTAAGATCTCAGTCTGGGATTTGAACCGGTGACCTTCTCGCTGAGAGACAGCAGCTCTACCAACTTTTCCACCGTGCAGCAGTAGTCAAATGAAAAAAAAAAACATAAAAAATATTCATTTGATTTCCATTATGGTCCTATACTGGTAGGTTTGTTGGTACTGATATCTACTGGTTAACCACAAACACATTAATATATATGAATATTTAGAGAGCTGAGGGTATTTGTTGCAATCATATTCATCCCACTGATTGCCCCTCATTTTATCATTAAAGAAACAATTTCAATTTTTGCAAAGGGGCGTGTTGTGGAATTGTTATACAGTAAGTTATAAATATCTTACCTGCAGTAGAAGAGTGTTGTAGTGGAGACGACAACAATTTTCCGCCTCGTGACACAGTCAAGTGTGTCACTGAGTTAAAGCTTAGTGACACCCTTGACTGTGTCATCCTCACAGATACACATACATCACACCATATGTGATGTAATATTATTTATTTATTTATTTATTCATTCATTTTATAATAATAAGATACAAAACAATTAACATATTTGTAATTAGAAAAAACAAAACATAAAATATAAAATAAAAGGTAGCAGATGAAGAAAAAATCAGATTAAATCTGCTCCTTATTATCTAATAAACAATTCAAGCAACCATATTCTATAAATAACAAAACAAATTGAATAACTCACTCAATTTTCCAATTCTCATACATTTCTCATTAAAATACATTCATATACAGTATATTTCTTTAACAATTTGATTTTGACTATAGTCTCTTCTTGAATACAAACATTGAATAATATGAATTTATACTGAGACTGGAGTAGCTGTGATGGCTTTAATTAAGAATTGTTTATTTTTAGGTTACCCAGATTGTAGTGTAAAGCGCTTTGAGTGTCTTGATAAGCTAAAAGGTGCTATATAAGTTCAGTACATTTACATTTACCTGGGTGTTCAGTCAATCCAGGATTTTCAGGCCATGTTTTTTATTCTCATTACAGCTGCCATGGTTTATTTTAGTATTTCTTTCCTCGAGAGTTTTTGTTATGAGCTGCTACAAAGTGGTCATGAGAAAATGATCTGTGATCAACTTCAGGGTTTGTCAATGAAAAGCTTTAGGGCGTGAGATACCACCTTTGTGGAGGTTTGTGGAGACAAACCTGCTTTACGTGCATTCCCAAGAAAGTCAGATTGGCATAAAATGTCAAGCCAGATTATTTACTTTTAACGTAACATTGTGCCGTGGAATTTATGTGTGTTATCTGAAATATAACCTGCTAATAGTTTAGGCTTAAGTTCATGCACGAGACGAATTGTGCAGACTTGTTTGTTTAAATGTCTGCAACCATCAGGGCTTTTCTCTAGACAAGTGTCTGTACTGTTCAAAACACTCAAAGCACATTACACACACATGCATTCATACATACACACTCACAGATATACACACATACTTTATAAAAGTATCCAGAGCACATTTCACTCAGGGTTGCACACACTCAGACAGTCCTTTTGCTTTCTGACTGTGCGGCCTCGAAGCTTCGAAGTAAAATCATTTAAAAACAAAACGTTCTTGATTAGGAATGTTTATTTCACATGTTTTCAACGGTTTTTCTACAACAAATGGGATTTGGCTTTGTGTGAAACATCCTTCTGGTTTATTGTCAGATTCTTGGTTTAAAGGATTATTACTCTGGGTTGACACCATAAATAAAATAATTGTGAAATAAGCGGACTGCCAGGTTAAGATTAAGATAAGAAAGCCTTCAGGCAGTGAAATCTACTCAAATTAACAAACAAATTGGTGCGTCCATCAACGTTTGCATACGAGGTCATGGCCCCACAAGATAGGGAGGCTTATTCAAACTAAGATAAATAAAAATAAAATAAAAAGCCAAAATGAGCTCAAGTTTGATCAAACGCCTTCAACTCTCATCTTTCTCCTTTCATCCTAAAAAAAAAAGTTCTTATTCAAACATATATTAATCAATGACACGGTGCAAAACTACATAAAATATTTAGTGAAATTTAACATGATGTGCTTGAAAATCTTCTCTTTTTAACAGGGATGAAGGGAGTCAAAGGTTGATGTTGAAACTCATACAGGCTGAAACAATCAACCGTGGGTTGGCTGTCCTGTAGATGATGTAAGCATCTGGATCCACCGCTGGGGTCAAATGTCATCCGTTGAGGCAAATGTTACCTGAAGAGCACACTGTATGCTCTGGAGCACTGAGAGCAGGAGCGAGTGACGAACATTGTAATAGAAGTGCATGTGACATGTGCTGGGCTTTGTTGAGGGGAAGGGGGCAATGGGTTTGTGGCGGAGCAACATAAATACCTGAGATCATCACGGGAAGAAAGAGCAGCAGTTCAAGAAAGAGAAGGACGGGGAGCAGGGAGAATATGAAAACAGCAAAAGAGTGAAAGAAACAAAGCAAAGGAGAGACGGGTACACGACTGAAGAGCTGTGACAGGTAAGCATGTGCTCGTCTGGTTGTTGTGTTTCCTGTTTTTTAGGTTAAAACAATAAAACTTGTGTAAATGCTCTTTTTTCCTTCAAGAAATGGCAAAAACAGCAGGAGCACTCTTGGCTTCCCTCCTGCTCCTGAGGGCCAGTCTGCCATGTTTTTCTGTGTATACCAGCAGCGAATGCTTCTTCAACACTAAAGGTAAGACATTTTCTGCAAAAGTACTTGATGTGAATTAGACTGAGATGCTTTCTATGAATATTTTCATTGTGTTCAAACATCATGCAGAGTTCAATATAAATTTGTTCAACCTTGATTTATACGTTACTCCCATTAGTACACACGTTACGGTGCCTGGTTCCTGCTGTTTCTATAATACATGCTTTTGCACTGTGTCACAGTTTTATTATTATTATTGGATTATTTCACGTGTTTTTTCTGTATAATTATAACATGATACTGGATGCCTTGAATTTATCAAGTATATCTATCTATCTATCTATCTATCTATCTATCTATCTATCTATCTATCTATCTATCTATCTATCTATCTATCTATCTATCTATCTATCTATCTATCTATCTATCTATCTATCTATCTATCTATCTATCTATCTATCTATCTATCTATCTATCTATCTATCTATCTATCTAATAAATGTGTTTATCAGCTGATTGAAATTTGGCATTTTCCCATTTAATCAGCGCGCGGTGGCTCAGTTGGTAGAGAAGTCACCCCTCAGTTAGAAGGTCACCGGTTCAAATCCCGGCCAGGAACCTTTCTTGGTGGAGTTTGCATGTTCTCTTCATGCAAAAACAAAACACTTTACACAGTAAAGTTCCCATGAAATATATGCAGTATTCTTTTTTTTTTTAATTTTATCTGGACATTTTACCAGCAACAAAAGCATCAAAAGCTTGATGAGACATTGTATTGAAATAAAAACAGATTAAATTAAACTTGTGGTTGTAAACAATGATGCATTTATAGATGTATAAAATGTAGGTTTCATTTCAGGTGTGTTCACACTTCATTTTAGTTAGTTTGCATCTAGATCTGAAAGTCTACACGTGAAGAGAAAATGGGACATCATTTGCTTCAAAAATTGTGTTTGAGATATCTGAAGTGTTGACTGTAGATTGGACAAACGGTGCCCTGAAAATCTGAAATATTATCTTTTTACTGGAAAGAACTGAAATATAGATATCTAAAAAAAAAACAGTGTTGCCATTAAAAGTTAAGATAACACTGAAAAACGTTATGAGGATTTTTAGTTGCAACATTACAAATTTGATTTTTCCCAACTCACATTTAGTTTTATCATGAAACGTTTTTGTAGTTATCTTTAGCTTTTATTCTGACTAACAGGAATGTTGTCAATTGTCATATTTTAGAGGTTGTAATAACCTGAGAATGCAGATTGACACTAGGAGCTTGAGATAAAATAATAATAATAATAATAATAATAATAAAAATATTTATTTAAATGAAACAAACAGCAGTCATGGCAGCTTACAAAAAACTCAAGGAGACACAGAGGAGACATAGTGACTATCATGGCGTCAAACACACACGATGGTGGACTGATAACAGAGGTGGAACGATAAGAACTGAGGCTGATGAGATTATTGGAGACAACTGAGTTTATTATCATTGCCAGAATCTTTTTTTTGGTTTGTTTTGCTTGATTTATTTCTTACAATTTGGTATTGTTTGTGTTCATTGTTAGGTTTATCCCTTTTTGTTATTGTGTTTCTTTTCTATGTTCTCTGAGTTTTCCTGTGCCGTCAGTTCATTTCCCTCAGATTAGCTCCAGCTCCTCATTCCTGCTGCGTCCACTCACATCTGTCTCTTAAAATTGTCATTTAAGATGAGCTTTTGATTTATATATGATTTGATTATATGTTGCAACACTACATACACTTTTGCACTTTCAGTTATGTAAAGAACCTGAATACCTTTTGTTTGTTTCCTTGTCTGTCTGTCTGTCTGTCTGTCTGTCTGTCTGTCTGTCTGTCTGTCTGTCTGTCTGTCTGTCTGTCTGTCTGTCTGTCTGTCTGTTTGTTTGTTTGTTTGTTTGTTTGTTTGTTTGTTTTATGTCCAGCGAGCTGTGAACACATGGGGCAGGTGTTTGGGGTTGGACAGAGCTGGATGACCAATGACTGCTACCAGTGTGTTTGCATGGAGCCATTTGGAGTTGGATGCTGTGACCTGTGAGTTTATTTTATCATGCAAACACACACACACACACACACACATTTGCCTTTCTATTTTTACAGGGACTTTGCATTGACTTCCATTCATTTTCCATTCATTTCATAGCCTAACCATGAGTCTTCACTAAACCTACCCATTACCAATACTACCCCTAAACCTAAACCCTAACCCACCAATGGCACTTCTTCTTATGGGGCCCAGGCTTTGGGCCACATAAGGGTAGTTGGTCCTTGTCGTATGTGTTGGAAAAATGGGCCTTACAAGGAAAACACACACACACACAAACAAGCACTCTGCATGCAACATTCTCATCATTCTCCCTTTATTTATTTACTTTTTGTCCTTTTTTTGTTTCTCATAGTGGCTCTACGCCGGTGGATTACCCAGAATGGTGTGAGATCATTCGCAATCCGGACTCTTGCACCAGTGTTGCAGTGATGAGAGTCAATCACAAGCTGCCCTGCCTGTGGAGACAAGGCCACCTCAAAACAGCTGCACAGCCATGGATATCTGACAATGACCCTTTATTTTGAGTTCACAACTTTGAGTAAAACTCACCAATAGATAGGTGTGTCCCAATCCGACGGCTGCATACTACCAAGGACCCGGCCTACCCGGTACACGGAGGCCGGGTCCTTCAAACATCAAGAAGACCGGAAGTCCGCGGCTGTGAATTTCTTTTGAATTGGGACAGGTCTAGCCTTCACGGTTACGTCGGAGTACGTCATGTTGCCTAGCAACCGTGACAGCGCTCAGCCTAAGGAAGAAAGGAGCTTGAAATGCTGTTGTTTTTACTGCTTTTTTTAATTCTAGAGGAAATACAGAACTTTATCACTGCTTTATTGCTGCTGGTGGCATGTTTTATAACTTCTGCTGACAGATATATCCAACTTACTTTTTTTTTTTTTGGCTATAAACTAGTTTCATGGATAATTTCATTGTCAGTATTAACTTTGTTAACTTGTGCATAATAAATAAATGTTAACTTGTGTATAATAAATAAATCAAAAATCTATCTTATTTACTAATAATTTAATAAAACAATATACTAGAATAATATTTATATTTTATTTAAATTTTTAAATTCATTCATTCAACCTTTATTTAGTCAGGTAAATCTTTTGAACCTCATGGGCTCATTTACGAAAGCGACCTGCTAAAACTAAAGAACAATGAACAGCAGTGATAATTTCATTAAACAACAAACAATAGAAAACAAAAAGAGAGAAAAAAACAAAAGATTTTTTTTCTTTTTTTAACAAAGTATCAAAAAACTAGCAAAACATTACAAATAAATAACTTATTTGAAATTTAGAATACAGCATAACATTTTCCAATATTTTATTGTATAAAATCCATTACTACATAAAGGGGTTGTAAAAAAAAAGTTAAAAACAGGGTCTTTCATCTATTTTATTAATAAAATAGCGTTTTCATTGAGCATCAGTAGATTAAGCCTCATTATTACTTTAATATCTTGTAAAAAATAAATCTTAAACTAAATGTTTTGTTGTTCTCTACATGTCCTGAACCAGACCCTTGTACTGTAGGATTAATCTGAATATCCCAGTCCTGGACCGTTACTTTAACCAAGACGATCCTAGACTGGACTTGTGATGATGCAGGGAGTCTCTGGAGGTGTTGCTTCATCTCCTGGACCTGGATTCATGACATGGTTGGGGGCGACAACTGTTTTCTGGCTGGCAGATGGAGCATCTTGCAGGTGGTCTCAGTCAGGAGTGTTTGGGACGCCTCGTTCTGCTGTCCATCATGGTGTCATCCACCTGCCTAAAAACCCAGAGGACCTGCAGGTGGTGTCCTGTGGGTTTGCAGCTTTTGTTGTTTTTTAATTAACTTACTGTTAATAAAATGAATTCTAGACAACTAGTTTTTGTAATCAATTTATTGTTTCAAAATAAGAACAAAACAAAGACCAACACATTTTTCAAACTCATAAATATACTGGTAATTTATTTACCGGTATTTGCATTTTTTTCTAGAATACTAAATAATCTTTCCATCATCTCCCTACTTTCATTCAACCTTCTCTCTTCTGCCTCCCTCTGCAGCTTCATATCTTCCCTCTGCAGCTTCATATCTTCTCTGATTAAGTCCATTAACTCATCCTCTCTGTTCTTCTTCCTCTTTCTTCCTTGTCTCTGTTCCGTTCTTTCCTCCTCCTCAGCCCTGTCGTCCTGGTCACCCACTGCTGTGCTTGGACCTGGATTGTCCTCACGGATGGAGGAAATTAGGACAGGAGGTGCAATGCAAGGTCTCTGTCCTAACGCCTCATCCATGAGGACAAACCAGGGCCACGTCGCAGCAGTGGGCTTCCCACTCACTCCTTCCCCTGACCCTGGATATTTGCAGTCCTGAACAGAGGAAATAAGATATCACAGTTGGCAAAAAGAGCAACAAACATTTTTTTTAAAGTTTACATGTACATACCAGATTCCAAAAAAGATAGGACACTAAACAAATTGTGAATAAAAACTTAATTTTATGATGTGGGGATGGCAAATGTCAATATTTTATGCATAACATAACATAGATGACAGATCAAAAGTTTAATCTAAGTAAATGTAACATTTTAAAGGAAAAATATGTTGATTCAAAATTTCACAGTGTCATCAAATAGCAATAAGTGGCTGGAACGCCAATCAACGCTCCGTTCAGAAGCCTGCCTCACTGATGGTATGGGGTTGCATGAGCGCTTGTGGCATGGGCAGCTTGCATGTCTGGAAAGGCACCATTAATGCAGAGAACTATGTTCAGGACTTGTCGCAACTTTTTTTGGGATTTGTTGACGCCATGAAATTTTGAAACAACATATTTTTCATTTAAAATGATAAATTCTCTCAGTTTAAACTTTAGATCTGTGATTTGTGTTCTATTCTGAATAAAATATTAGATGTTGGCACCTCCACATCATTGCATTCAGTTTTTATTCACAATTTGTTTAGTGTCCCAACTTTTTTAGAATCTGGTTTGTATCAACAGAGCACGTACAAATTATATAATTCATTACACATGTACATACTTTGTATTTCTTCTTTAAATT